>APFE030292818.1:203881-233268 GCA_000404065.3 Pinus taeda | reverse complement strand
TCTCACAATCACAAAATAATGTCATATAGTATAATTTTTTTTTTTATCAATTTTATTAGATTTTATAATTTATCCCTCATACAAGTAATTTGTAAATCTGGTTCCTTTCCATTGTTTAAACAATATTGTCAAGGCCTATCACTTTATCTGGCATATGAATGTTAAAGTGAAAGAAGGGCTGCTACAAAATCAAATAGAATGTAAGAGCCCTTCCCTCTTCAATTTGTTATATATTTTCTCCGACTCTTCATGTGATATGTTGAATCTCAAATACATAGTTAATGTTTTATTAGGTTTGTAATATATGTGCATGATTATGGGTGGATTCGTATAGGCACTATACCATCAATTTAAATGAATGGGACTTGATTCAATTTATTCATTGGATGTTTGACCTAACATTACATGCATAATTTGTTGTGATATTACAAAGGTTCTGGATTCTGAATGATTGTGGTTGGTGTTTAGAATCTGAATATCATTGTTTTGGGATTTGCATTAGGGTTTTATGTTGATCGACCATCCATTCCAGGATGATGATCCTGATTACGGCCAAACGTATTATATTGACTTCTCTTGGTCATTTGTAATTCAAAAAAATTATTCTTCTAGTACTATATTACCACTTGCCACTGTCAAATCCCTCGTGGTTTCGTTCATACCAGTTCTACCCATTTTCATTCTCTCTTCCCTCACTTCCTT
The DNA here is from genome assembly GCA_000404065.3 of Pinus taeda. Lineage (NCBI taxonomy): Eukaryota > Viridiplantae > Streptophyta > Pinopsida > Pinales > Pinaceae > Pinus > Pinus taeda. The sequence continues at coordinate 232,566 of APFE030292818.1, read as the reverse complement.
GTAGCCTGGGGTTTGGTAATTTTTTTACTGTGTCTTCTCCCTATCTCACAATTATAATTTATAGAAACCCCTGTGAAAATCTAGCCATGTCGTGGCTTGTTCGTTCTATAGTTGTTGGCTCAAAAGTTATAGAGGCTTACAATGAATGTGCATAATTGTTTCGGCTCAGTTGTCTAGCGAGTTTTTTTGCTAATGCTTCATGGTTTTAGCAAGCAAGTGGTCACATATTTTTCTTTGATGTTTAATGGGAAAAGAGTCATGATAGGTGACATGGAAATTACTATTGATGTCGAAATTATCACGGAAGATTCCCATCTCGCAGTCGAGGGGAAGAAATTGTCAAAAAAATTGTGAAGTGCCCGACATCCCCTGAAAAAAGATTCTTGCAAATAAGGACTGTGGTTATCACATAAAAATTATGCCTATCACTTCCCTGAAACAAAAATGGAGAAACCCACTCTTTTTCTTTTGTCAGTATATTACATGTGAAGGGAGGTATAATTTATTTATTCTTTACCATATCATATTGTTGTTCATATTCATTGACTGTAAGCTCAATTTTTTGTTTCATTTGTATAAGAGTTTAAATAAAATGGGTCACACATACAATTCACTGAATAAAGAGTGAATCTTCGAGTGAATCTTCAATCATAGTCTGATTTGTATATTGGTTAAGCACTAATTAGTTATGGTTGGGGATGATTGGGACTGTTTTTTGAGTGAAATGGTTTTGAGAAACCTATACTCGCTCAGGATTCTAATTCTCCAGGTTTTTCTATACTTAAACCTCCTCTAGATGATTTTGTCTAGTTGACACCCCATCATCCATTCCCATATGATTATGGTGAATCATTTCAAGAACTAGGGCCATTTCTTTTGGATGGAAATGAAAGTCAAACCCTCGTCTCAACCCCTATTCGTTTAACGAGAAGCATGGCCAAGGGAAACACTATTATTTTTATGGAGTTGAAACAAAAGCTTGGGGATAAAAAGGACGAGAAACCCTTAAGGGTTAGTTCACAACCTGAACATACATCTTCAAATCCTACACAAAAAGAATAGATTAGTCATGTGGAAACAAATGTCCAATCCCATGTTTAAATTAAATAACTTCAAAGGTGAATTTCTCAGGCAAGGCAAAATGGGCATGTCAAAACTCCTACGAAAAATTAGTTTGTTGACTTATAAACTTCGCTTGAACCCATATAAATGAAGAATAAACCCCATGAAAAGATTCTATGGAGCGTGGAAAAGTCGAACGTGATGTCGATAGCAATACTAATGGAACTCCTCATTGTTTTTCTGACCCAGATCCATCCTCGTTGAATCCCTATTAACATCAACAATATATTTCTACTATGTGATGTCTTAATGGTTATATAGAATAGTTAATTAAGGAAAACGAATAGCTTGGGCCATGCTATCAAGTTAGGTAAATTAACAAAGAGGAAATGTTTTCCATCTTTGAAATCAAAACTTAGTCAAAAGACATTGATATAATTATCAAGCCGTCAAACCTTAAAGTCACTATTTCAGGATTAGATGATTCAGATGCAGAAAAATAATGATTTTTCTTTTGTATGAAGCTTCTTAGGTATGTCTTTTATGTTCTACCTTTTATCTGTTTTTGAAGAAACGGTTGCTACAAAATCAGACATTCTATAGTAGCCTCCCTTTTGTAAATTTTGGTTTATGTTATTGATAGGTTTTCCACGTATGGAAGGTTGTGTTATCAGACTTCACCATCTCATATACTCTCCACCAGAATGTGACTATTATCGACTAGATATGGAAATTTTGTTGCCACTTGTTTTATCTTAGTTTTATCAATCAGTAGTACGACTTGATGAAATAACAATTTATGTTTATTTTTTAAATTAAATGTTAAAATACAATTTTAGTACTAATATTTGATACTAAGAGGCTAGTATCATGTATATATATCCCTCATTTTGAAGAAAAGTGGGGGAGGTTGATCATTGGTATCATTATTGATACCTATAGGTGTAGGAGAGCACTCATGCTATACACTATTGTGAAATACGAAAACGTCTAGCATTCACATACGAAAACGTCTAGCATCAGGCAGCTGTGGAATCAACGTTTGTACTCTCATTTTAGGAAGTTTTAGTTTTTTTAATACGATTAAAATTGATTTATAGTTCTATCATCTTAATATTTCATAGTTTCTATTTCCTTTACTTTCTCGTTTTCTCTTGTAACTTCATCACTTGATTTACTCAGAAGTAATCGTAAATAATATTGTTTTCCTTTGTGAATACAAAATTATATAAATCAATATTTTCTTAACTATATTTTCTTTGGCTTATATGGTCATTCGAATCAATTAATCCCTTTAATACTTTGGTCCTAAAGGATAATTGTAATATAGATACGATATTAGTTCTTTGAAATTGTATTCCCACAAGAGTGTCCATACATGTATAGAATCAATACTTAAATTTGTAATAGTTCCTGCATATTTACAATCTTTTTTATCACTAGTTTATAGAATTCTTTCATAAATGAAGGAACTAAAAGATTGTAATCTTTACAGGAATTCTTATAATAATTTCATAACCTCAATCTTAACAATATTAATTAGATAGATTCTTAGTCATGGCATTCTTGATTAAATATCGTAAAATATTTTTTTGCTAAGGATTAGGAACTTGCATTATGACACTATTTTATTGTGTATAAACATGTTTCATTAATATACTAACAATAATCTAAATTATAATTGTATTTATAATTTAGACTTAACCAATCTTTCATTTCCATTGTACGTATTGAATAGTTGTAAGTTTTCTTTGTCTTTTCCATTTAACTAAGGAATATGCAAAAGGGTAATGGAGCCTCTAAACCCATAAAAGACTAATACTTCAAGAAACTTGGATTATTAAACAGCCTTACTCTCAGACACTTCCTCCTTGTTGAATAAGGTAACAAAATGGAGCTAGAAGGAGGGTCTAAGGAAAATTAATATTTAAATCATAGATTCCTCAACCTTTAGCAATTCTAGATTTATTTTCCTTCCTTTAAAAGTCATTGTAACAAAATAGTGTTTAAACAAACTAGCATCAAAGGGTCTTGGTTTTTCAATGTTTTTAATTCTTCATGACCCCTTTCCCAACCATTTTTTTAGAGCTTGATTTTAGTTCATGCCAACCTAATAGAAGCATTGGTAAAGATGTAGTCACGTATTTATCAAAGAAAATGTTTGATGGTGACTATAATTTTTTTTTTCACTTGTACATCTTCATCATTTTCTATTTAAATGTAATTCTTTTGGAGATTTTACTCATGATGAGTTATGAAGGTTGTTTACTCTCACTTTCCATGGGAGGATACTTCACTGATTTAAAGCACTTCCACCCAAATCCATTAATTCTTCATAGTAGTTCATTACTATATTTTTTAATGCACATATGTTTAGAAATCAATTGTTTATCTATCCATGAAAATGAAACATAGCACTAGTTTTCTTCTAGGTCTCTTGTATTTTGTTGAAGAATTCATTTAAAAAATTTACCTCCTAGGAACAATATAATATTATAATTTTGTTCTTTCTAGTGATTAAAAAAATAATGAAAATAACATAGATTTTGAGCCAATGGTTAATCTTTATCTTGTCTTGGAATTTTTAGTGCCAACTAGTTAATCCAAAATTACTTCACAAAAATTACAAGAGGAATTGATCTTCTACTTTCTAAACAATCTGAAACTATTTTATATTGTAAGTCTCAATTGGAAACTATTCCTAAAACCCTTTGCATGTAGTCTCAAGAGGAAAACTCAACAAAGGAAAATCTTGTAGAAAATATATATTTAACCACTAATCATGTTTATGATGTTTCTTCTTGAGAGGATAATATAGAATTGGTCCCTGTAATTCTAGCAGAAGATTCATCTATTACCTAAAGATTAACTTATAATGTTATGGTAGATTTTTCTTTTCATGAAAATCACATGCACTCTCGTAGTCACTATTTCATGTCTCCGTATTTGTTTACCAATATTGATACATGCAATATAAGATCATCTAATCTTAATTCAAAGACACATATTTTAAGTGGTTCAGATTTAACCAAAGAGTAAAACCATGCAAATCATCATAATGAGTTTCATTAGGTTTCATTAGACTCCATTCATGAAATTGGGATTGAAAAGAATCAACATGTTAATGAATCTCTTGCATATCCATTTGTTTATGTTGATTATTCTAATCTTTGTTATGATCTGTAGTCTTTGTTATGATCTGCAGGAGAGAGAATCTTGTTATGATGATTATGATGATGGCATAAAATGTTGCAAACATAAGTTTCAAATCTTATTTTATGCTCTCATGGCGATAATATTCCTTCCCATTCTTTATCACTAGCGTGATTAAGAAATGATTCAACTTTGTCTCAAAGCGTGTTATGAAACCAACTCAAGAAAAGATAGAAAAGATAGATCAACGCCTTAGAATTCAGCCTCTTCGAGGGGGCAACCTCCTTTACATAACATAAATGAACAATTCTTGAATGATTCAAATGACAAAACCTCCTTTCTATATATAGGAGTCTAAGGAGTCACAATATAACCCAGTCGACCTAACAATAATAATATAAAGGCACAAAAATAACAATAGAGGGATTCTATGGGGAACAATAATAACAATATGGGGATAATAGGGGCACAACAATATTAATAAAGGTTGCAACTCCAATATTAATGGGGTAATCACTAGTATTATAGGGACCCAAAATGCCCCTCTCCTTCAAAAAGGTGTTGTCCTCAACACTTGAGTAGTTATGGATGCTTCTATATAAAATTATCATCCTCCCATGTGGAATCTTCAATGGATAAGTTCTTCCACTTGATAAAATACTCCGAAATTGATCAATTTCGTTGCTATCGAGTTCTTGTTTTTGTGACTGCTTCCGGTTCCAACATAATTTGTCCTTCCTCATCAAGTTCTGGCAATATTGTTTGAACTGGGAGCTTGTCGCCTTTAACCTTATTTAAACATGAAACATGGAAAACTATGTGCAATCGAGAAATTGCAGGAAGCTCTAATTTGTGTGCCATAGTACCAATCTTTTGCAACACCCTGTATGGACAATAATACTTTGGTGATAATTTATTATCCTTCTTAGCTTGCCTCAGCGACATTTGCTTATATGGTTGCAGCCGTAGGAATACCCAATCACCTACATCAAAACTTCTTTCACTGCGATGTTGATCTGCCTATTGTTTCATTCTATTCTGTGCCAACACGAGGTTATCATTTACGAGTTTCAGGACTTGTTGTTGATGTTTGATGTGATGTTCCACTGCTCGAACCTTAGAATTTTGTCTTAAATATGATGTGATGGATGGTGGCTGATATCCATAAAGTGCCATAAATGGGGTCATTTTTGTTGTTGTATGGAAGGAAGTGTTATACCACCATTCAGCTAGAGGCAGCCATTTGATCCATTGTGTCTATTTATCAGATACAAAGCAACGAAGATATCATTCCAAACATTTTTTTACTATCTTAGTTTTCCCATCAGATTGAGGATGATAAGATGAGCTATGAGCTAACTAAGTACCAAGACAAGAAAATAATTTTGTCCAAAAATTTTCAATGAAAATGGGATCTCTGTCACTTACAATAATCTTTGGCTTTCCATGTAGCTTTTGAATTATTTCCATAAATGCAATAGATACTGTACTGGCATTAAATGGATGTGATAATGCACAAAAGTGTGCATACTTAGTAAGTCTATCAACTACCACCATGATGACACTCTTTCTCTCAGACTTGGGTAAACCTGTGATAAAATCCATTGAAACCTCTTCCCAACGTTGGCTTGGAATGGATAAAGGTTGTAATAGACCCGGTGTCTTAATTGTTTCAAATTTATTTTCTTGGAAAACCAAACATTTCGCCACAAATTTTTGAATATCTGATTTAAGGCCATCCCAAAAAATTTCCTTCTTAACCGTGTGGTAAGTTTTTAAAAATCCTGAGTGCCCTCCTAAGGGAGAAGTGTGCAATTCTATAAGAATGTTTTGTTTTAGTTGGGAATTCTTACAGAGGTATAAGCAATATTTGTACCATAAAGAATCATTTTGCCAGCTAAATGTATCAGACGTACTGAAATCTTGTTATAACATTCAAATAAGTGCCCACACTTCTCCATCATTCTTCCATTTCTCCCTTGCTTCATTTATCCAATCTAGTTGGATAATAGAAATGGTGCACAACAATGCTTTCAGATCCTCATCCTTTCTTGAGAGTGCATCTGCCACCACATTTTTCTTCCCTTTTCTGTAGATGATTTCAAAGTCATAACCCAACATCTTTGTCACCCACTTTTGTTGCTCTTTAGAGGATAATCTTTGTTCTAAAAAGTATTTAAGGCTATCATGATCTGGTTTTACCTTGAAGTGTCTTCCCATTAGGTAGGGTCGCCATTTCTTAAGTGCATGGAGTATTGCCCACATTTCCTTCTCATAAATAGCTTTGTGTAAAAAAATTTCGTTGATTGGACGACTTTCAAAAGCAATGGGTCTTTCATCTTGCATTAAAACAACACCAATTCCATACCCTAAAGCATCACATTCCACAATAAAGTTTTTGTGAAGTCCAGTGTAGCTAAGACAGGTGCTTGGCACATTGCCTATTTAAGATGTTTGAAGGCCTTTGTTTCTTCTGGAGTCCATGAAAATTCATCTTTCTTAATTAGTGGTGTTAGAGGTGCTGCTATTCTCCCATATTTCTTAACAAACTTGCAATAATACCCAGTCAACCTGATAAATCCTCGTAGATGCTTTATGGATGTGGGGATTCTCCATTCCTTAATGGCTTTAATTTTGCTATGGTCTACCTTAACTCCTTCATGAGATACAATATGACCTAGATATTCCACCTCTTGTACTCCAAAGAAACATTTGGATCTTTTTCATATAATTGTTTCTCCCGCAATAGTTGTAGCACCCTGTCAACATGTTCAACATGATCCTTCCAAGACTTGTTGTAGATTAGTATATCATCAAAAAATACTAACACAAATTTTCTAAGGAATGGTTTGAAAATTGAATTCATCAAACCTTGAAATGTTGAAGGTGCATTGGTAAGGCCAAAAGGCATGACCAAAAATTCATAATGACCCTCATGAGTTCTAAATGATGTTTTTGGAATGTCTTCAGTCTTCATTCTGATTTGATGATATCCTGAATGAATATCCAACTTGGTGAAGTAAATTGATCCATGCAATTCATCCAATAATTCATCAATGACAGGAATGGGAAACTTATCTTCAATAGTTAGCTTGTTGAGTTCCCTATAATCTGGACACATGTGCCATGATCCATCCATCTTGTGCACTAATACTACTACAGCAGAGAAATAACTTAGACTCAATTGAATTATACGAGCCTCTAGCATTTCTACAACCATACGTTCAATTTCACTCTTTTGGGCATATGAGATATTTGTATGACATGATGTTTGGAGGAACACTTCCTGGAACCAGATGAATAGGATGATCATGATCACAAATAGGTGGGAGACCTTTGGGAGTCTCAAATACCTTGGAATGATTGTTGAAGACTTTTTGGAGATCTAGAGAAATAGATGATTCCAATGTGGAAACATCTAGCGAACATAATTGTGCAATTACACCCCTTTGTTCCTTTTTTAGAAGCTTTTTCATACCGTTAGAGCTGATTATCTTTCCTAATTTCCTTGCAATACCCCTTAATTCAACTTCCTTTCCTTCCACAAAAAATTTCATGAAAATTTCTTGAAAATTAAAAGCTATTGTACCCAAGGATTGTAGCCATTGGACTCCTAGTACAACATCAACACCTCCCATTGGAATGGAAAGCATTGGGCTAGTAAATACATATTCTCCCATCGATAGCTTGATATTATGGCACTTTCTAGAGCAATTTATTGTTCCTCCATTTGCAACCATCACTTGACGCTCCAGTGCTGGATATAAGAAGCAATTCAATTCTTTTGCTACCTTACAATTAATAAAATTGTGGGTACCTCCTAAATCAATCAACACCATTACCTTTTACTTCTTGATTTGACCTTCTATCTTGATGGTTTGAGGATTGGTAATTCCAGCCAATGCATTACAAGATATGGTCAGATTCATTCCTTCTTTATATAGGCTTTGTTCCTGGACTATATCCTCTTCTTTTGACCTTCCTTGCTCCTTTTCTTCTTGCTCTTCGCAACCTATGTAGAATAATTTCTTCTCAGCACACTTATGACCTTTAGTGTATTTGCTATGAAAACTATAACAAAGCCCTTTTGCTCTTTTTTCTTCCAATTGTTGTGGTGTCAACCTTGTAGGTTGTGGAAGACTAGGGGCACCAACACTTCCATCTTTATAGTTGTGAGTGGTATGTTTCTTCGTTGCCATAATTTTGCTTTCCATTTTTCTTGCTAACCTGAATGCCTTCTCTAATGAATCATGTTCCCAAAGACAAACATCATGTTGGATAATATCCTTTAAACTCCCTATGAACACATCAATCCTATGCTCCTCTAGAATATTTTTTACCCTTATGTTCAATTTTTGGAACTCCTCAATGTGCTCCATTATTGAACCCTTTTGTTTGACACTTATCAATTGGCTAAAAAAAGTGTTGTTTTTTGTATCCTCATAACGTGTTGTCAATTCTTCCATAAAAATTTCCCAAGTGATAATTTATTTACGAGAGCAAAGCCATTGATACCATACAAATTGATTTGGTTCCAAATATAAAGTTGCAATACGTACCTTTTGTGTGTTTTGCACATTATTGAGATCGAAAAATTGCTCCAGCTGTAATATCCATGTTGCGGGATCCTTGCCATCAAACTTCCTCATATCGATTTTTGGAATATGATGGGTCTTCAATCCCACATCAGAGTCTATGAAATCATGATTAACATTTCTTTTGTTCAAATGATGAGTTTCCTTTACAACCTTTTCACTATTAGTAAGTATTTCTTGTAGAAAATTTGTCAAATCTGTCGTCAAATCTCCCATGTATATCTTCAAGTGTGTCTTCAAATATTCCATGTCTCTCTTCAAATCTGTCTTCAAATATATCTTCAAATCATCCATCTTATCTTCCATGCCCTTTATCTTAGATTCCACACCATTTATCTTAGCTTATGTTAGCTTTTGTGAGCGTGACATTTGTTGCACTTGTTCTTGTAATTTTGATATATCATGTAGCATTTCTTCCTCTTCTTCATGAGTCATGCTAGAGCTTTCAGGTTGCTTACTATGTGTTTGCATTTTCTTTCCTTGGGGAATCAGTTATTGATAATAATTCTCTACTATGCCCTTTGAATTCCTTCCAAGTAAATTTTCAAACCAATCTTAAGCAAAAATTTAAAAGAATCTACACACCCTTTTTCACTTTGTAGGAGCTTGATATTGCCTCTCATGTATCTCTATACTTTCGAATCATCCAGTTCTGGAACTTCCACCTATAGTAGCCCTCTATGTCCTCTTTCCAATGCCACCACTCTGATCCAAATTAGATTCTCCAAGGAAGAGTTATGCAAAATCTCCCACAGTGACCTGATTATAGACTAGTTCTGTAGAGCAAACTTGTACGACATGCCACAAGTCACTATTTCAACCTTTGGCTCTAAAAAATATCCAAGAAACTTCAATCCATCCTCTTTCTATACCTTCTTACAAAATTTCAATCTGATGATCAGAGAGAAGGTTATGATGATTTTCCCCAGGTCACCTGTTTGGAATGTAATTCAGGGGTTTGCAAAAAGACCAACTTCCTCAAATCATATCTCCGCAAATATAGCGCAAAAAGATCTGAAATTTGGACCTAAGATTTAGTGTGATTTATTCTCAAATGGGTTTTTTTTTTAAGATTCTGAAATGTTGCAGAAAAAAAGTTGTAGCGAAACTGCCATGATGACCTGTTTGGAGCAGCGAAACCCTAAAATCCAAGCTCTGATACCAAATGTTATGAAACCAGCTCAAGAAAAGATAGAAAAGATAGATCGACACCTTAGAATTCAGCCTCTTTGAGGGGGCAAACTCCTTTACATTACATAAAAGAACAATTCTTAGATGATTCAATTGACAAAACCTCCTTTCTATATATAGGAGTCTAAGGAGTCACAATATAACCCAGCCGACCTAACAATAATAATATAAAGCCACAAAAATAACAATAGAGGGATTCTATGGGGCACAGTAATAACAATATGGAGATAATAGGGGCACAACAATATTAATAAGGGTTGCAGCTACAATATTAATGGGGTAATCACTAGTATTATAGGGACCCAACAAAGTGTCCCTTCTATTGATTTTGATGAGTTTGTATTTAAACATGAATATTGTGTCTATCATAATAAATTATTTGAGATTGAAGATAATAATCGATTAATTATTGGTTCCCATAACAATATTACTCAAAAGACTTGTGCATAAGTGATGACGGTTCAAAACTATTGTTTAATTTTGTCGCTCCATCTCAAATTATTGATTTTCAAATATTGTTCTTGTCAATTGGTTAGTGGAATGGGTGGTGATTAGATCACCACTTAGGTGAAATCATGAGATTTGTTTCAAAATTATAGCACTAAATTTTCTACTTCTATCAGTGAATGCTATATGACCTTAGCTTGACTACTAAGGGTAGACCCATCACTAGATCCCCAGGATGCATGCATAGGTTCTTCCCTTCCATCCTCAATATCTAGCTCTCTCAAAATCAGGTATGCATCTACAACCAGATATTACTATGGTAGTGAAGTTCGACTGTCTCCCCCACAACGATGCAACAATGTTGGGGAAAATTAATTGCTTAATAAAAACAACTAATTACCTGGACATCAATTATGAACCCGAGCAACATCTTTTATTTCAAGGCAATCAAGAAAATATATGCATAACAAATAACAACATCTAACACTTATTCTATATGATTGTATTATATACTATAAAATTTCTTCAACAATAAATAAAATGTAAGAATTGAATAATAAAACTAAAATTAAAAAGAAGAAAGTAAATGACACGAAAAATAATTATGCTAATACCACAACTTGAATCATTGCTAAATGAAATCAAACATTTTTGAATTGGAAATTCAATATATTGCACAAGGTAACCACAAACCAATCTTTTGAGTACCGAATCTAGCCAATGTGTACTCAAAGAGGGCTCTCTCCTTATGATTTCACTTTGTTTATGGAATATTAGGCTAGTTATGGAAGCTTGGGGAGTTTTAATTTCAGTTGGTGGTGGAATTCAAGAGCAGATGGATAGAACAAGGTATTTCAGGCCATTGGGCTACAGAGTCAACTGAAGATGGCTTAACTGGATCAGGTTGATTTAACAAAGGAGAGTTTCACAGGGCAAGATAGCTAAACAAAAGACAAATGATAGCTTAAAAGGGTGAAATTGTCTCGGGAGGAAGAGCAATTAAGACCATTCAACAAAATTCAAGATGAGGGAAAGTGGGTGCCAATTAACAAAAAGAAATTAAGTATTCTTTGTTAAATGGTCACAGTGATAAACTATGAAAGCAGGGAGCAATTACGAATTCCCTAACTATAATAGCTTGGAAGAAAACATTAAGAAAATAAACGATTTTGAAGGCAGAATGCAGTAAAGCTCTTTTTGAAATATAATTTTTCGTTTATCGTTCATATATGAAACACATATTCATATTTATTAAACCAGAAAAACTGTAAAAAGAAAAGATATAGAATACTTACTTGTTTCTCGTTTGACATAGGTATCTTATAAAAGTCCTTTGCTTTATTACTTTGTTCCAGCCAGCCATACAAAAGTTGTTCAATAACACTTCAATTCCAAAAGTAAATTGTCTACAGAAATGTCTAAGAATCCAGCCCCAGTACTTCAAATGAGGAAGTACTTATACAACATTTAAATCAAAATATCTCCTAACTAAAAGAGATACATTCTAGGAAAACTAAATATCTTTTACATGAATATAGAGACAAATGGTCTCGAATGTAGAAATTGAATGTGATCTGCTTGTTTCTTGTCCCTGTTTTTGTTGAAGGTGCTGGAGGCAGGTCCTATGAATATGCATCTTGCTATCTTGCTCATAATTCTATGTTGGATGATTGATTTTAGCTTTTCACTCATACTACTTTACCTGTGATTAACAGTCTTTACCTGTTTTACCATCATTCATCCTTTTTTACCAAATTTGACTGTGGTAAATACTTCAATTTACTTCACTTTTTACCTTCATAAATCGTAAGACGCCTGTCATGCTGGTCCACTAATCATATCTTAGTATTTTTGTCCTTGTCAATTTTATGTAGATTTCATTTTCTTCTATATATTTTACAAAATTTGGTTGCACTAGAAATAAGTGCTTTGCTTCATGCTCAACGTAGAAAAGGTTCTCCAAAATATCATAGAGAAATCTCCCTGTGGGCAATGCCTTGACTGCAGATGAACTGGTTTGAGTGTTAGCTTGCTGATGTAATTTGTTGACATAATCATTTTGAAACATTAGCTTGTCATTAACGACTAATGGACCTGAAAGTCCTTTACTTTGTCAGATGCCAAATTTCTCCATAAATTCATCTATGCCTTCCTACATATTTTGACATTTGCGTTTTAGGCCTTGCATTAGACTCCTTTTGGTCAATGCTTTCTTTATTTCGAGGATGGTAGGAAACCTATACTCAATGTTTAATTGTTCCAATTGATGCCTGTTTCTACTGTTTAGAAAGTTTATTAATCTGATAGCTTCTTTAGGCTTCCTTCCTAGTTCTTCCTTGGTTTTTTCAATCTCTTGAAGAGCAACATTCACTAAGTCAATTTGTGAAAAAATGATTTGAATTGATGACCAAATATCAATGATTGAATCAATGATATTGGTCCATAATATCTTTTTGATATCAGTCAACGGCTTTTCAAATGTAAGATCTTTTTCCAGTGTTTTAATCTGTTGAGTCAAACCTTTGTTTTTTCTCATCTCTTTGGAAAAATTGAATTTTGATACATCATCTTTTTGCTCTAAAGTAATGAATTTCTCTTTTACTTTTTACAGTTCAGTGACTTGGAGCTTCATTTCCTCCATGGATTTGATCAACTCTTTTGTGCTCTAATTTGAGGTTCCTTCCTATGATGTACATGTACATGTTTCTTCTATAGTTGTAGTTGTTCCAAAAGGGACATTTGGTGCTAAAGCAATTGCCAATGTAGAAGGGACTATTGTGGAAACCACTAGCACTACATTTTGAGGTTGTGTGGTCGACTCACTTTGCCTGATTTTTAGTGTTTTCTCTAATTCTTTCTCTGTCTTCTTTAGTTGCTCATTTAGCTTAAGGACCAAGTCCATAAGCTCTTCTTCATATTTCTTCTCAAACACTTCAACAGTCTGAGAGTGAATGAGTGATGACAATTTCAACTGCTTTCTCAGTGCAGCAATATCTTCATTCTTTTTCTTTATTAGGCTCTCTGTAGCCTTGATATCCTTTGGGTTATGGCCCAACTCAATAATCAACTCCTCCAATGATTTCATTCTGTTGTCCTTTGCCTGTGAGGAGACATTTTCTAGTTACAATTGGGCAGTAGTGTTGTTAAGTGAATTTTGCAACCTATGTGCCATCATTGCCTTTCTTGTCAGTGTAGAATAAACCATCTCCCTTATTTTCGTATGCAGTTCTATCTTATCTATGGGGTGGATATCATTAGCTAAGACCTCAAAAGCAGTCTTGAGATAGTCTTCAAATGACTTGGGTTGCTGTACCGTGGGCTTTAGAAAGCTCATTTGCATTTTTCCTTCTTTGATGTCATAAGCTGACATCAATCTAGTTTGATTTGTAGGGGTTATCTTTAAGTATTGAGCATAGGTTTTGGCCTTCAATTGTTCATTCATGGTCTTTGTCTCTTTGAATTCTCCTTTTATGTCTATGATCTTCTCAGATGATGATCTGAAAGATGAAACTTCGACACTCTACTATCTTTCAAGCTCTTGGGTTTGTGAAGTGGAAGGTGTCCCACCTGTTGGGAATGTATGTAGACTGTCTGCACCTTCTTTCCTCAATCTCCCTATTGTTTCCTCAAAGAATTCTTCCTCTAAATATGGATTTAACCTATGCCTCTTAGCACTAGGTTGGTCTGAAGGACCACTGGTAGGGGTAGCTCCTTCCCTATCTCTTTCCAAGTTCTTTTCCTCATTCAGACGAGTCTGCACAATGGGTGGGTTTCCCATATTAACCTAAGCTAGAAGGGGCTATGGTGGAGCTTGTTCTTCAGATATTTCAGGCTTCTCTGACATCTCTGATTTTTTTGATGCTGGAGTAATTGTTCCCTAGTCTTGTTCCTGTGGTGGTTCTGCTAGAGGAACACTAGTTTCCTGTGTGTGCTTTTGATAAGTCTCTATTGTAGAGGCCCTAGGCTCTGGTCTTGGACTTTGAGTAGATCCAACTGGTACCTATCCATAAAAATTTAGGTCAAGTCTCTTTTCTAAGTCTTTCATCACATTTTCTACCTCAACTTGATCACTATCCATTTCAACTAGAGTTCCTTCCATCCATTCATCCATATTTGCATACTGTTCTATCTCAGGGATTCTGTGATGGTTATATTGTGACAGCTTATGTTTCATTCTCCTATCACAAAAGAAACCTTGTGGATCATATCTCCAAGCAAAGCTTTTCTTTAGTTTCATTGTTTCTAGGATTGCTTCTGCTCTTTTTCCTGCTTCTCTATTGTTGCACAAAAATGGGCCTAAGTGGTCTTTTATCCTCAATTAGGCTTTTTTCTTCACCTTGGTGAAATGAATTTGATCAGAGTTTAACATTTTCCTATAATATTATAGGTAAACAATCTCATAGCAACATACTTAGGCAGTTTGAATGGAGGGAGTACACAACCATAGATCTGGATCTCAATGTGATTCTAGTATAAGTACGAGTCACCTATCATTTACTGCTTTGACAGTTGAAGGTTTCTCTTGATTTTATCACTAATCCTAGGAGGAGGACTTCCTGTCAGCATGGCGGTCACAGGGTTCACAAACTAGTCAATGAATTCATTGTATGAATATGGAGAAGTATATGAATGGTGGAAGATGGAAGTCCAAAAAATGACTGATCTGGGGTTACCCTTTGTATCAAGTTTATTTACAGAGAATGGGAACTTGTCAGACTGATAGTAAAGGAAAAGGTGATATATGTCTATAGAATATTTGAATACCTTTTCATTTTCTAGCCTCATGAATTGGTCATGGATTTTCTCAGCAATGAAAGAAACATAGTTATATTTGACAGGAGAAGGTTGACCAGGGGTAAAAATGGATATTAAATCTAGAGTCAATTCATCCACATATTCACTAGTATTGAAACCCATGATTGTAGTTATCATATTGACTATATTTTTTCCTATTTTTGTGAAGAAAGATGCCACATAGGGAGGAGGATCTTTGGGTTGATGTTTTTTATCCATAAAAGTCTGGAAAAGGCGACTGAGCTCAGACTAAGACATTTTAGATGCTTCCTCTAGTAATTCTCCAAGGGAAATAGGGGTGAGGTCTTGACCAGGTGGAAACTGTAGCATTTCATTGATTGAATCTACGGTAATTTTGAAGAGAACAGTTTCACTGGGGGACATTATTGCTCTGAGCGTGGGATTATAATTGGCTTGACATTTATGGATAATGTCAAGGAAAATGTGCACAGAGGGGAGCATGTACCTTGGGAGATTTGATTCCCAAAGTCTTATGGTATTAGAGCCATTCATGTAATTGTTCTAGCATTGACAAGATACTTTCAAGGAGTGTTCCTCAGTTTCAATGTCTTTTATTTGAAAATCTTTATTTGCTAAGGGTAAATAATCCAAATCTCTATGAGGAGTAGTGATAGGAGGTATATTGAGGGCCAAGGGGGTTTCCATTTCTAGTTCATGTGCATTCAGATAGGAAAATGGGTTTTTCAAGTAGAGTTGGTGAAAACAAAGGGTCCTAGGAGTCTTCAATTCTAAATTCCGCAACTGAATTATAATGAATTTTGGGTTTTTCAAAGTAATCACAGAGGAAATCAAGTATTTACAGGGTTTCTTGAAGGAAACTGGTAAATAATATTTTCAAGTGATGTGCAATGGAGTGCATGTTCATTAGGTGCAAATGGTGGACTGGAGCAGCATCGAACTGCAAGTTTCAGGGTGGCTGACGACTGGAGTATGAGTTGGTCTACTTCTACATTTAGGTTGCATGCATGAGTTTTCAAAATAAGGATGAAAATCTGTTTTAACTTTGTTTTTATGCAAAGTCAAATCTTCTGGTAGGTTCGTGATATGGACAGGTGGTGTCAGCAGGGCAACGACTTGATGTTTTGTCTTTAGCGGGAAGAGGTAAGCAGGTTTTGTCACACTGCTATTGGAGGGTAAGTGGTATTTGGGTGAGACCACGTGATTCCATTTGCTGCTTGACACGTAGCAATGGTACAATTCATGAAACCACGCACCATCGCATGCTAAAAGTTGACCACATAGGTCTGTTTGATATGCGCAATTACCGTTGGATCTGCGGGATCCGATCGGATGGTCTTCGGGGGAGCTGAAGTGACTAGCAGATACGGAGGGTGGGCACGATATAATTTAAAGAGATTAATCATGTCAGGGGTGATTCGATTGGTTATCAAATTATTAATTAGTCCGAATGACGTAATTAATCCTCATTAAATTGAGGCGGGGTTGCGTTCTTAATTAACTATGAATTAGTTAATTATTCTTGTTTATTTATTTCTTTTATGGTTATACATAACTGAGGCATGGGATATACAATGATTTGGGGTTCTGTATAATAATATAATACGGACGGGTAATTTTGTTTTATAGGGGAATTATATAATAAACATTAGTGGTTAATATGACAAAAGTGAATGGTAAAGTGCTAAGTCGAATGTTTTCCAAAAGTGTTTCATCGTATAACATATTACTTAGGCTAAAGTGTACAAAAAGGTTTTTATGTAGATTTGTTTCAATTTCCCTATGTAAAATAGGATTTTACTTACGAAAAGTTTTGTCAAAGGAATGAATGTTCTTATGGGGTGGGCAACGTTGATGAAACAGACTTAAGTACTTTAGCCAATTCCAATTATTGGGTCGAGGGTCCAATACCTTCAAAATTCAGAGAAATGCTCTGAGCCCCTCTAACTCTGGTAATTACCTTTAGTACTTAAGGAATTAGTGAGGATTTTTAGGGGAATGGGTAGGGAAGCTAATTATTTTCACTTTGAATATCAAAGTGCCTTTCCATGTGATACATGCCTTTGCCTAGTGCTGAAAGTAAAATAGTTAAACATTTAAACTTATCATTCACAATATATTTATTCTGCAACCATTATCTACTTACCGTATCTACCTTACCCTAGCATTTTCACTTCTTTATTAGGGTGCACTTAGACTGGCAAACCCATATCAAAATTTCTTTTCTTTTACATATATATACCTGTATAAATCTAACCTTATTACATCCAAGGGCTCAGATTACACTGTTGAGCTCCTTTTATTTACTCTACCTATCTACTTATCTGCGAAGGTTACACTGTTTGGTCAGATCTTCATTCTCTATTTCGAAAACATGAAATTGAAAATATGAACTAATCAAGCTTAAACTATTTAATTATTCATGAATTATGGCATAGATGACAAGATACACACAATTTTATTATACAAAAGTAAAAAAGTAGTGGCATTTAGAATTTCACAATTTCCTGGCCTTTTATTTTTGTTGGGGTTCATTTTCTTTCATTTTTCGACCTATTTTTTATTGTTTTCACCCTTTTATTCTTTTTCTAGCGTATACACTCTTTACATTTTTTTCTACAAATGTGGAAAACTTTGCAACAAGTAAATGTATGAACATATTTCGAAGATAAACCAAGTCAATCATAATATATGACACCTATTGGTACACAGGCATAACAGTGACTCCACTGGGGGATGGTTTTTCCTGGTGGAAAGTCAAGAATAGTAGATTAGTGGCCTTTGCATGACTGTGGCTGTGCCCTGCAATCTTCCTCTTGCCTGCTGCTTTATGTATATGTATGATAGTGATACTTTTGAAGCTTAGGGCCTTCTCTTTGGGCTTGAACTCCAAAATCTTATTGTCCAATCAACACTATGACATTACAAAATATGTAATAAGTACTGTGAAGAACATGGTAGCATTAGTAACTAGCATCAATGTAATGCTTCAACATTTGACCATTGACTAGTCCTTCTTCTACTTTTGTACCATCTAACTCTTTAATAAAATATACATTGTTTCCTTTGAAAGCGTAGATAATGTATGGTCGTTTCCACAGAAAGTAAAACTTCCCATGTTTCCCCTTGTCCTCTCTTTTTGAATCCCATCTTAACACTTTATCTCCAAGGTAGAAATCTTCTACCTTGGTTCTCTTGTCAAATATCTTCTTAAGTTTCTCCTGTAACACTTGGGATCTTTGGTACACCTCCTCCCTGGTTTGCTGCAAATTAATAGTCTGGTTTATCCTTCTTTGTATATCATTAGGTTCCACTTGAGCTTCTTGGAGTATTTTCATGACACAAACTCGTAATGATGAATTAAAAACAACCTCCATACCATATACTAACTCATAGGGACTAGTTCTAGTGGATTTTTTGGTTGTAAGCCTATCTGCACACAAAGCATTGATCAATTTTTTGTTCCAAGTTCTCTTATTTTCTTCCAATATTTTTTTGATGATATTAATTACACTCTTGTTTGAAGATTCTTCTAGTCCATTCCCTTGAGGGTAGTAGGTTGTGGAATGGCCCAGTGAAATGTGATACTTATTACAGAAATTAATCATTTTCTTTGACTTGAACGTTGCAGCATTATCAATAATGATTTTAGTGGGACAACCAAATCTGGACAAAATATTGATCTCTAGGAAACCTGTGATCACAGTGTCATTTGCTTGTCTGGAGAGAATAGCTTCTATCCATTTAGTAAAATAGTCAGTGGTAGCGAGTATCCATTTGTGCTGGCCAGAAGAGGGTGGATAAATTTATCCAATGAAGTCAAGAACCCATTTTTGAAAAGGTTTCTTGGTGGAAATGGGTTTTAAGAGTAAAGGTAACAATTTTCTTTTGGCTTCAAGGATTTGACATTTATGGCAAGAAGTTACAAATCTCTTCACATTTGCAAACAAGGTTGGCCAATCGAATCCAGCCCTTAGGATCTTGTCTGCGGTTGACTTCCAATAGAGATGTCCACCACAGTCTCATGCATGAAATTCTTGGAGAGCCTTGTTAGCTTCATCTTTTAGTAAACAATTTAACAAAATTGCTTAATGATTTTTCCACAAAAGAGTATTATCTAATATGCAAAACTTTGAAGATTTCATTTTCAAAAACCTATTCTTGGTTCTAGATAACCTTGGAGGAGCCTGAAGGTTTTGTAAAAAATAAATTATATCAGCATACCAAGGTGAATCTGAAAAGGCCTGGATAATTTGTGGAGTCACCATCTCCTTCTCGTTATCTATTTCATTTATGTCTAGGGCTTGACAATAAGTTTTTACCATGAGTTTGGCCAATCCCTGACCTTTTATTAGCTTGGTAGGTTTTATCTCTGTATCATAATCTAAGATGGTAGCTATCCATTTTCCTCCTTTACCATCAACTCCATCCTGAGTTAGGATGTCTTTGACTACTACATTAGGAACATAAGCTATTACATGAGAGTATAATATGTAGACTCTAAAAACTTTAATAGCTTTTACCAGTGCAAAAGCTTGTTTCTCCATTATTTTGTATTTTAATGATGCATCTTTGAGTGCTTTACTAAAAAAGGCTATAGGTTTTTCACATCCCTGATCATCCTTTTGTAATAAAACTGCAGCTATCGTGTGTTCTGATGCAAAAAAAAATGATGAAGTCTCTATCAAATTATTGACTCGTGAGGACTGGGGTTCTGGTTAAGGCCATTTTGATTTTTTCAAATGATTTCATGGCATTTGCTGTCCATTTGATACTTGAATCCTTTTTTAGCATGTTATTTAGTAATCTAATGAGTTCAGCCAAGTTAGAAATAAAACGTTTTAAATTTTTTTATCTTCCCTAGGAAAGCCTAAAGTTATTTAATACTTCTTGGATGGGGTATCTATAAAATAGCTTCATTCCCGGAAGGGTCAATTTGAATGCCATTTTTCAATATAATGTGACCTAAAAGTTTACCATCCTCTAGAATGAACAAGGACTTCTTTGGATTCAAAGAAATGCCATATTTTTTTCATTTTAAAAAGACTTTCCTGAGATGATCCAAGTGTTGTTGATCTGATTTAGAAAAAACAGTCAGATCATCTAGATATATAATAAGAAAATCATGAATTTCTTTGGCAAAGGCAATGTCCATTGCTTTTTGGAAGGTTGCTCCTGCATTTTTTAGTCCAAATGGCATTTTGATGTATATGAAAGTACCCCATGGTGTCGTAAAAGCAATTTTCTCTTGGTCATCAGGATGAACCAAGATTTGGTTATATCCTGAAAACCCATCTAAAATTGAAATTCTAGAAGAACCCACTACCCTTTACAAAATATGATCCATTTTGGGTAAAGGATAGTTATCTTTAAGAGAGACATTATTTACATTTCTCAGATCAACACATAACCTTATTTCCCCGGTTCTCTTCCTAGTAGGTACCCAGTTAGACGCCCACTCTAAAAATCTAATAGGGGCAATAATCTCTGCTTCATACATGCTTTTGATTTCTTTCTCCATTGATGGTAATAGCACAGGGTTTGTTCTTCTGAGTTTTTTTTTTAAAGGGCTTTTGATTTTCTTTCAGAGGTATAGTGTGCTAAATGATAGAGGTGTCATAGGATTTGAAATCTTCGTAACTCCAGGCAAGGACATCCTGGAATTCCCTCATAAGTTGAACATACTTTAGCTTCTGATCAAGAGGTAAATATTTTGAAAATTTTATCATTTTTGGATTATCCTATGTTCCTATATTGTACTCTTTGATATCTGCTTTTAATGGCTGCATTTTAGGTTTCTTGGGAATGTCATTAGAGTCAAACAAATCTTCAAGAGGAGTCAATCCTTTGGGTAAATAATTGTCCTTTAGGTTGATAACCTTTGTTTCTTCTTCAATTATTTCATCTAGGTCAATTTGTTTCAGGTCTTGAATTTCTTTTTGTGTGAATTTTGTGGGATGAAGCATATTTATTGAATTTTCTTCTAAAATATTAATTTCTAACTCATTTGTTTGATTAGAATTAATAATTGTATCAACATCTATGTTAATGTTAGAAAACTCTTCATCTAAAGTTAAAAAATTATTGATCTTCTTATCACTATCAAAAACTTACCAGTTCTTCAGATTATTAGGGATGGCTGGTCTGTGCCTAATCTTAGCAATATATTGATGATTAGGTTGAAAAGGTAATTTGCAGGTGCTGGCAAACATGGCTAGGTTGTGGGCTTGCATGTTGTGTTTTCTAGGGATAGTTACAAGCTAGGTTTGCAAAAAAGTGTTAAGAATTCCTATGATTGTTCCTCTATAATATCCTAGTCTAGGATCCCTAGTTAACTAAGTTCCTTTAATCTGTTTAATTATCAATTCTGAATCTCCTATGACAAACACCCTAATTTCTCCAATTTTTTAAAAGAAATTAAGACCCAACAAGAGAGCATCATATTCTGCCATATTATTGGTGTATATAAAATTTAATCTCTAAGCATGGCCTTCAACATGATCATTTTCTAAATTATACACCGAAACTCTTTCTCCTGCTGCTAGTTTATTGACTGAGCCATCAAATTCTAAATGCCAAAGGATTTCATACTCATAATTTGTGTTTGGGGTAGTAGGAACTTGTTTAACCATGGGATATGGGTTTTCATTTTCATCTGACTTTTCTCAGTTATTTGATATTTCCTGAATACGAACACTTGATCTTTCTTTTTCAATTTATTTTGGTTCTACTACTAAAACCTCTAAAGTATTGGAAGGACTGGTTTCTGCATTGTAAAAATATGAACGAACCCATATTAGAGTGTACTAAGTAGATGGGGAAATCTTGATGTCTTTCCTGACTAATTTCTACGTATTTCATCAATGTTTCTCTGTATAGTTTCTTTGGTTGTCCAGAAACCGATATAGTGTCATATGACATATCCAATTGAAGAGATCCCTAATGCTTAGCACCCCAGGATCTAGACAATAACATGCCATATTTGGATGGTATATCTTGTACCACCATGTCCATTAAAATTGCTTTTGCAGGCTATTGAACCAATGAAACACACATGTCTTTTATCAATCCTAGACATTTCACCTGACTAGAATCAAAAGAAAACAAATCTTTTTATGGTCTAGTGATGTCTAGGTCTAGCTTTTCCATTACACACTTGGGCATGAGATTACAAGATGCACCAGAGTCAAACATGGCATTGTGAAGAATCTTATCATGCATGTTTAAGCTCACATAGAAGGGAGCAATTCATCCTTCCAATGGTTTTCCATTCACTTCTGGTCCAAACATTAATTCGGGTTGGTCATCAAAAATATTAACTGAGTCCTCAATTCCACTAATTTTCAGTGATCTATTGTTTTGAGTTCGGTAGGAATCATGTTTAGCTAATTCAAATAATGTGACATAAATTTTTAGCTTCCCTACTTTTGTTTCTAGATTAAAGGGTTTTTCTATTTGGGCCTTTTGATTTCGAGCAGCAGTATTCTCTCTATTTTCTATGTTTTCTATGTTTTTCTCCTTTTCAAGAGTAGAGTCATGATTTGTTGATTCTTCTAGATCAACCTTTGGAGGTTCTTACATAGTTTCCTTGGAAGGAAGGGAAGTGGAGGGTTGTTTGTTGTTTTGGTGATGATCAGAGACATCTCCAATTATGGGGTTAGAAGTATTAGTGTTTGATCTAGAAAGAATTTGTACAGGTTTGATTACTGTCTTACCTTTTTTGGGCTGATTTGGAACCGTTTGTTTGTTTGTTTCAGGGACATCAATTCTTCTACTTCTTAGATTGTATTTCTTGTGCACCTCAAATATGCTTGAGTCATATCCTTCTCTAAAGTCGAACGATTCCCCTGATTGGGTTTGGAACTATTTAAGTATGCGGGCCTCTTGATCATCTTGGGATAAGAAAACTTCTCCTTCATCATCAAGCTCCATCACGTTAATTTGAGTATCTTCTTCTGGGCCTTTAGAGTGGGAAGCTTCTGCATAGTTCTCCTAGAAAGGAAGTCTAATGTTTTGGTTAGGACCATTCTTTCCAGTGTTCGGGTTTTGATCTTTCCTAAAATTAGGATTTCTCCCTGTATTAGTTTGCTGGCTATCCGAGGGATATTTACTTTCAGTTGTCTCCACTCTGTCTCCTAGTCTATCCATTCCTTTAATTATGGCATCTAGATTTTGTTAAAAGGGTGAGCTTTCTTCCTTTAATGGTATCTTCCATTCACTCCTAGCCTTGGCTCATTTAGAGAGTAGGTTGGCTTCAAAACTGACTATTATGCTTTCCATATCTTCCAAAGTAGGGGGGTTTCATTATCTCAACTAGAAAGCCATATCAGAATCAAATCCATCTGGGAATTTGGTTAAAGCTAAACCAGACGGGGGTCTAAGATCTAGTGGGATGGCATTATACACACTATTGAATCTAGTGCAATAGTCCTGCACAGTTTCTTGTGGTCATCTTCTTATGTTTTCATATTCAGATAGAATCTGTAGGGGGCCTTTCCTTTTCTCCCACCTATTTAGGAATTGCTGATAGAGAGTTCTTAGGTTGTCTATGATATTTGCTATTAAGGCTCTGAACTAAGTTCTAACTTCCCCAGATAAACTTTGAACGAATATTCTCATTTTCACATCAACAGTATCTATTTCATACATTTCAAAATAATCAATCATCTTCTTGGTGTTTTGCTGGGCTGTATAGGTTCCAGTGCCATCAAAAGTAGTGATCTTACTTTGGAAGTCCTAGGGCATGGCACCTATGTTTTCTAGTAGTACCAGGGGGCATACCTATTGGCCATTGTTATTAGTAATGATGAACCAAAAGATGGGGTTGGAATAATAGTGGATTTTTAAGTTGAGGATGAAGAGTTGGAGGTGATGGTCAGATGTGGAGTGGTTTGAAGTTAATAGATATGAGGGAATGATAATGAGCTTCTAGAAACATAACTGATTATAGAGGGATTAGGGGTTCCTTCAGTGGTAAGATCAGATTGTGGTGAGTTTTGCAAATATCCATCAATTGACAAATTGGCTGCTTGGATTTATAATTCTTGAATGAACTCTGGATCTTAGACTAGGTCTGCTAATTTAGAATCAGATGAAGTCCTAAACAAAGGGTTTCCAAAGCATTCATGAAAGGGTAGGTCTTAGAGGTAAATCCACTTAATAGGATAATATGAGGATCTGAATGTGGGTTGAGGACTAATAGAACTTTCTTGTCTTCTAAGAATTCTGGGGATCAGATTGGGGTTCTCAAACACTTGTGGTGGATTGGGATCAAGATTAGCTCTAGTGTAATGAGTCCTTTCTGAAGCCAGATTTTTGGGTTTTGTTTTTGGTTTTCTTAACAGATATAAAAAAAAACTTCTATGATTTCATTAAGATGCTTTTAGATTTAAGGGTTAAATTTTCTTAAAGATTTTTTTTGACTGAGAAATTTTCCTTCCCCAGCGGAGTCGCCACTATGTTATCACTCAGATTTTCTTTGAAGTTGTTAGAAGAAGGAAAGGGGTCCGAGGTAACAGTAAACCAATCTTTTAAGTACAAAATCTAGCCAATATGTACTCAGAGAGGGCTCTCTCTTTCTGATTTAGCTTTGTTTATGCGATATTAGGTTAGTTATGAAAGCTTGGTGAGTATTGATTTCATTTGGTGGTGGAATTCAGGAGCAAATGGATAGAACATGGTATTTCAAGCCATTGGGCTATGGAGTCAACTGAAGATGGCTTAACTGGATCAGGTTGATTTAACAAAGCAGAGTTTCACAAGGCAAGATAGTTAAACAAAAGACAAATGATAGCTTAAAAAGGTGAAATGGTCTTGGAAAGGGAGGGAGGGAAATTAAGAATCCTTCAACAAAATTCAAAATGATGGAAAGTGGGTGCTCATTAATAAAAAGAAATTAAGTATTCTTCGTTAAATGGTCACAGTGATAAACTATGAAAGTACGGAGCAATTAAGAATTCCGTACCTATAATAGCTTGGAAAAAAACATTAAGAAAATAAACAATTTTGATGAGAGAATACAGTAAAGCTATTTCTGAAATATAGTTTTTCGTTTATCATTCAGATATGAAACACATATGAATATTTATTGAAGTAGAAAAACTGTAAAAGCACAAGGTATAGAATACTTATTTGTTTCTCATTTGACAGAGGTGTCCTGTAAAAGTCCTTTTCTTTATTACTTTGTTCTAACTAGCTATACAAAAGTTGTTCAACAACACTTCAATTCCAAAAGTAAATTGTCTATAGAAAAGTGTAAGAATCCACCCCCAGTACTTCAAATGAGGAAGTCGTTATAAAAAATTTACATTAGAATATCTCTTAACTAACAGAGATACATTCCAGGAAAAATAAATATCTTTTACATGAATATAGAGACAGATGGTCTCAAAAGTAGAAACTGAATGTGAACTGCTTGTTTGATGTCCCCACTTTTGTTAAAGGAGCTGGAGGCAGGTTCTATGAATATGCATCTTTTCATCTTGCTCGTAATTCTGTGAGGGATAATTGATTTTAGCCTTTCACTGATACTCCTTAACCCGCGACTGATACTCTTTACCTGTTTTACTATCATTCATCCTTTGTTTACCAAATTTGACTATGGTAAATACTTCAATTGATTTCACTTTTTACTATGTTAAATCATAAGATGTCTATCATTTTTGTCCACCAATCATCTCTCGATATTCTTGTCCTTGTCAATTTTCTATAGATTTCATCCGCTTCTGTATATTTTACAAAATTTGGTTGCACTGGAAATAAGTGCTTCACTTCATGCTCAATGTAGAAAAGGTTCTCCAAACTATCATAGAGAACTTTCCCGGTGGAGAATGCCTTGACTGCAGATGAACTGGCTTGATTGTTAGCTTGTTGATGTAATTTGTTGACATAATCATTCTGAAACATTAGCTTCTCATTGATGACTAGAGGACTTGGAAGTCCTTTACTTTGTAAGATTCCAAATTTCTCCATAAATTCATCTATGTCTTCCTACATATTTTGACATTTTCGTTCCAGGACTTGCATTAGACTCCTTTTGGTCAATACTTTCTTTATTTCGAGGATGGTAGCAGTCTTATCCTCAATGTTTAATTGTTCCAACTGATGCCTGTTTCTACTGTTTAGAAAGTTTATTAATCTGATAGCTTCTTCAGGCTTCCTAGGTTTTTTCAATCTCTTGAAGAGCAACTTTCACTAAGTCAATTTGTTAAAAAATGATTTAAATTGATGACCAAATATCATTGATTGAATCAATGATATTGGTCCATAATATCTTTTGATATCAGTCAAAGGCTTTTAAAATGTAAAATCTTTTTCCAATGTTTTAATCTGTTGAGTCAAGCCTTTGTTTTTTTTCTCATCTCTTCGGCAAAATTGAATTTTGATACATCATATTTTTGCTCTAAAGTAATGAATTTCTCTTTTAATTTTTGTAGTATAGTGACTTGGAGCTTCATTTCCTCCGTGGATTTGATCAACTCTTATGTGCTCTGATTTGAGGTTCTTTCTTGTGATGTACGTGTACCTATTGCTTCTATAATTGCAGCTATTACCAAAAGGACATTTGGTGCTAAAGCGGTTTCCAATGTAGAAGGGACTACTATAGAAACCATTGGCACTATATTTTGAGGCTGCGTGGTTGAGTCACTTTGCCTACTTCATACTGTTTTCTCTAATTCTTGCTCAGTCTCTTTTATTTGCTCATTTAGCTTAAGGACCAAGTCCATAAGCTCTTCTTCATTTTTCTTCTCAATCACTTCAGTAGTTTGAGGGTGAATGAGTGGTGGAAATTTCAACTGCTTTCTCAGTGCAACTATATCTTCATTCTTTTTCTTTATTAGGCTCTCTGCAGCCTTGATATCATTGAATTGAGGCTTCTGTGATCCATATTAAGTTTATGAGAGATTTTTTGGTGTAAATCACATGATATTTCATTTGTCAATACGTTTCGAACCAACCAATGTGGTTCATCGTCAGGACAAGTTGAATGAAGAGATCTCACTTTGCATGTTAAATAGATAGAGTAGAACCTTCAACGGTTATATTTCTTGACCAGGTAACGACTATATTGACAACAGCTAGATTTGACAGGGAAACAATTAGTTAGGACTAGATTAGGGGTATAACCATTATTTAATTAAATAAGTTACTTCAGTTATTTATATTCTTATTAAAATAAAAGTAAATAGACCATTTTATACACTTAGGGAAGCGCTTGAGATTGAAAAAAGGCTGAACAATCTCAAAAGAGAGGATGGTTCAAAGATTAGTAGCTGCTGGGTCCCAACCCTCTCCTCCTAGTCGTTGTCTTCCTGTCTTCCCCTCCTAAAATATAGCTTTTTCTTGTTGTCTTTAAAAACCAATTCCCCTTGTTTCCTCATCCCCCACATCCACAAGCTTTTCAATCAAGCAATCAAGTAAGGGTTCCCTAAACCTTGGACTGAGAGCCTCATTATCCCTATTTTTAAAAGTGGGGATACAAATAACCACTCTAATTATCGGACAATTATGATCAGCCCTCTCTTAGCCAAGTTATATGGTAGTATTTTGGGAAAGAAGTTAAGCATATGGCTTGAAAGTGAAGGTAAGTGGGCTAAAGGCCAAGCAGGTTTCAGAAGGCATCACTCAATAATAGACCACCTCGTTATGCTTCGGATCATTGTAGAGGAATGTTGTAATGATAAATCCAATTTATTTTTTTGCTTTGTGGACTTTAGAAAGGCTTTCGATACGGTTCCTAAATACAACCTTTGGAATAGATTAGAAGAGCTAAAGGTTCCTCTCGCGTTGAGAGCTGCCACTATAAGGTTATACGAGAATGTAATTGCCAAGCGAAAGAGCAATGAGGGGTGGTTGAAAGATATTAAGTGTAACATTGGAGTTAAACAAGGTTGCCCCCTCTCCCCTACCCTATTAGGCATTTACATCGATAAGCTCAAAGGCTATTTAGAGGAAGCAGGATGTGATGGCACGATCTTAGCTGGGATAGTCGTCATCCTTCTTCTCTATGCTGATGATATTGTTATTTTAGCAAGGTGCCCATCTGATCTTGATAAGCAACTCAGGATTCTTAAGGATTTCTACTCTACCATGGGTATGACGGTTAACACTGACAAAACAAAAGTTATGATTATCAAATCTAAGAAGGACACTTATGCTAATTTTATGTTTGACAATAATAACTTGGAGGAAGTGTATTCTTACAAGTACCTAGGAATTGATATTCATCACAAGCTCAACTGGAACCATAGCATTGAGAAAAGGATTAATGGGGGGTGGAAAGCTTATTTTTGTCTTGAAAATAATTGTAAAAAAACAAACCTCATAATGTGGGATAAAAAGAAGTTCCTCTTTGAAACTTTAGTCACTCCTTTTATCTTATATGGCTATGAGGTTTGGGGTTGCAGCATCTCCAAAAGAAGTTCCTCTTTGAAACTTTAGTCACTCCTTTTATCTTATATGGCT
>APFE030292818.1:120275-203835 GCA_000404065.3 Pinus taeda | reverse complement strand
AATACACCCTATCCTATTCTCCTTATAGAAGAAGGTATTTCCGCTATTGAGAGCCTAGCTATGATTAGGTTTCTGTTGTACAAGCACAAACTCAATAAGATAGATGATCATAGACTTCCTAAGCTAGCTTTAAATTCCAGCCAAAACCACCTAAGGCTCAATTGAGGGTGGCATAAAGACACAAGGGCTTGGTTAAACTATTGGGAGATTAATGAGAATGATGCATTGCAAAACATAAATAACATTAAAGATATTGTTACTTCTAAGTTCAAAGAAAAATGTGGTGTGAAAAAGATTTAGCGGCTAAAAGAAAATTAAGTTATTATAAGAAGGTCATCAACCCGACCCTAGAAGATCAAAAGTATCTCTCTATTTTAAATAGCTCAAAGAAGAAAATTAATATAGCAAAGATTAGAGCGAATTCTCATGAGCTCCATAGTGAAACAGGTCGTTGGGCAGTTCCTAAAACACCATGGATGGAAAGGATCTGCCAGATATGTGAGAATAGGAACATCGAGGATGAAAACCACTTCCTCTTAGAGTGCCCTGCGTACAACCACATTAGGTCTCAGTGTCACAATCTTTGTTAAAATATTGACCTTCCTAGCCTTTTACAATGTCAAAATTATAGTGAGCTTGGGAGGCTTCTCTCCAAGCTTTTTGAGCATAGGAATGAAATCTTAAATCAGAATAAATAATTTGTTTCTTTAGGTCCGATAGACCAATGTTTGGTCTCGGTTGATGTTAACCATCATCATCATCATCATCATCATGAGTTGGAGGTATTGTAATAGCACTTATTTATGATATTTGTTTTATTCTAATAACAGAAAGAAAATAATCTTGAAAATAATCTATGATAATTTTAACACTTAAGTAAACCATTAATTTTAAATATTAAAATATTCTCTCTAACCCTTAAATTACTCCAATATTTTTATATTTAATTAACTCTTATAAATAACTATTAAATTAAAATTAATTTATTTTTATAATTAAATTTATTTTAATATAGTTATAATTTTTTTTTCTACGTTAAGACTAACCTAAGTACCCACAGGGATTTGAACTGGTGACCTATCGCAAGGAGTGCCTTAACAAGGCACCCATTCACCGTCAATCCAAAGCCCCGTGGGAAATATATAGTTATAATTATATGTGCATGAAACAATGCCTTAACTTACATTTTTAATAAAAATATAACTAACTATTTATATATTACTCTAATATTTATAACTTTTATAAAAAACTACTCTAATATTTAGATATAATAACTTGGATAACTTACTATTAATTTAAATTAATTTATTTATAATTTATTTATTTTAATATATATTTATAATTGTAAGTGTATAAAATGGTCCATTTACTTTTATTTTAATAAGAATATAACTAACCAAAGTAACTTATTTAATTAAATAATGGTTATACCCCCAATCTAGTCCTAACTAACTATTTCCTCGTCAAGTCTAGCTGTTGTCAAAATGGCCATTACCTGGTCAAGAAATATAATTGTTCGAGGTTTTGCTCTATTTATTTAACATGCAAAGAAAGACCTATTCATTCAACTTGTCCTGACGATGAACCACACTGGTTGGTTCAAAACGTGTCGACAAATGAAATATCATGTGATTTACGCTGAAACATCTCGCATATGCCTTGATATCCTTTGGGTTATGGCCCAACTCAATAATCAAATCCTCCAATGATTTGATTCTGTTTTCCTTTGCCTGTGACGAGGCCTTTTCTAGTTGCAATTGGGCAGTAGTGTTGTTCAATGAATTTTGCAACCTATGTGCCATCATTGCCTTGCTTGTCAGTGTAGAATAAACCATCTCCCATGTTTGCTTATACAGTTCTATCTAATTTATGGGGTGGATATATTTAGCTAAGACCTCAAAATTAGTCTTGAGGTACTTTTCAAATGACTTGTGCTACTGTATTGTGGGCTTTAGAAATCTCATCTACATTTTTCCTTCTTCGATGTCATAAGTTGACATCAATCAGGTTTGACTTGTAGGGGCCATCTTCAAGTATTGAGCATAGGTTTGGGCCTTCAGCTGCTCATCCTTGGTCCTTATCTCTTTTAATTTTCCTTTTATGTCTATAATATTCTTAGATGAAGATCTAAAAGATGAAACTTCAGCATTTTACTATCTTTCAAGCCCTTGTCTTTGTGAAGTGGAAGGTATCCCACCTATTGGGAATGTATGTAGACTGTCTCCACCTTATTTCCTCAAACTCCTTGTTGTTTCCTCAAATAATTATTCCTTTGAATATGGATTTAGCCTATGCCTCTTAGCACCAGGCTAGTCTGAAGGACCACTAGCAAGGTTATCTACTTCCCTGTCTCTTTTCAAGTTCTTTTCCTCATTCAGAGGAGCCTGCACAATGGGGGGTTTCCCATATTAACCTGAGCTGGATGAGGTTATGGTGGAGCTTGTTCTTCAGGGATTTCAAGTTGCTCTGACATTTTTGGTTGTTCTGATGCTGTATTATTTGTTCCTTGGTCTTGTTCTTGTGGTGGTTCTACTAGGGGAGCACTAGTTTCCTGTGTGTGCCTTTGAGAAGTCTATGTTGTAGAGGCACTAGGCTCTGGAGTTGGCCTTTGAGTAGATCCAACTGGTACCTGTCCACAAGAGTCCAGGTGAAGTCTCTTTTCCAAGTCTTTCATCACAATTTCTACCTCAACTTGATCACTATCCATTTCAACTGGAGTTCCTTCCCTCCATTCATCCATATTTGCATACTTTTCTATCTCAGGGATTCTGTGATGGATATATGGTGACAACTTATGTTTCATTCTCCTATCACAAATGAAACCTTGTGGATCATATCTCCAAGCAAAGCTTTTCTTTAGTCTCATTTTTTCTAGGATTTCTTCTGCTCTTTTCCCTACTTCTCTATTGTTGCACACAAATGGACCTAAGTGGTCTTTTATCGTCAATTGGGATTTCTTCTTCACCTTGGTGAAATGAATTTGTTCAGAGTTTAACATTTGCCTATCATATTCAAAGTCAAACAATGGAGGGAGTTCACAACCATAGATCTAGATCTCAGTGTGATTTTGGTATAAGTACCAGTCACCTATCTTGCACTACTTTGACAATTGAAGTACTCTCTTAATTTCATCACTAATCATAGGAGGAGGACTTCCTGTCAACATGGTGGTCACAGGGTGGAAAAACTAGTCAATGAATTCATTGTGTGAATAGGGACATGTATATGAATGGTGGAAGATGGAAGTCCAAAAAATCATTGATCTAGGATTACCCTTTGTATCAAGTTTATCACAGAGAGTGGGAACTTGTGAGACTGATAGAAAAGGAAAAGGTGATATATGAGTGTAGAATACTTGAATAACTTTCGATTTTATACCCTCATGAACTGGTCATGGATTTTCTCAACAATGAAAGCAACATAGTTATATTTGATAGTAGGAGGCTGACTAGGGGTAAAAACGGACATTAAAATTAGAGTCAATTCATCCACATATTCACTAGGATTGAAACCCATGATCACAGCTATCATATTGACTATATGTTTGCCTATTTTTGTGAAGAAATATGCCACATAGGGAGGGGATCTTTGGGTTGATGTTTTTTCTCCGTAAATATCTGGCAAAGGCAGCTGATTTCAGGCTAGAACTTTTTAGATGCTTTCTCTAGTAATTCTCCAAGGGAAATGAGGGTGGCGTCTTGACCAGGCTGAAACTGTAGCATTTCATTGATTGAATCTGCAGTAATTGTGAAGAGAACAGTTTGATTGGGGGACATTATTGCTCTAAGGATAGGATTATAATTGGCTTGACATTGATGGATAAAGTTAGGGAAAATATGCACAGAGGGGAGAATGTACCTTGGGAGATTTGATTCACAAAGTCCTATGGTATCAGAGCCATTCATGTAATTTTCCTAGCATTGACAAAATACTTTCAAGGAGTTTTCCCTAGTTTCAAGGTCTTCTATTTGAAAATATTTATATGCTAAGGGCAGATAATCCAAATCTCTATGAGGAGTAGTGAAAAGAGGTATATTGAGGGCCATGGGGGTTTCCATTTCTTGTTCTTGTGGATTCAGATAGGAAAATGGGTTTTCCAAGTAGAGTTGGTGAAAATAGAGGGCCCTGGGAGTCTTCAATTCTAAATTTTGCAACTGAATTGTAATGAATTTTGGGTTTTTCAAAGTAATCACAAAGGAAATCAAGTATTTACATGGTTTCTGGAAGGAAACTGGTAAATACCTATTTTTAAGTGATGGGCAATCGAGTCTAGGTTCATTGGATGCAAATGGTGGATTGGAGCAGTGTCGAACAACAAGTTTCAGGGTGGTTGATAGTTGGAGTATGAGATGGTAGACTTCTACATTTAGGTTGAATGCATGAGTTTTTAGAATAAGGATGAAAAATTGTTTTAACTTTGTTTTTATGCAAAGTCAAACATTTTGGCGGGTTTGTGATATGGACAGGTGGCATCAGTGTAGAGGCGACTTGATGTTTTGTCTTTAGCGGGATGCGGTAAGCGGGTTTCGTCGCACCACTATTAGAGGGTAAGTGGTATTTGGGAAATACCACGTGATTACATACGCTGCTTGACACGTAGCAATGGTACAATTGATGAAACCGCTCACCATCACATGTTAAAAGTTGACCATAGAGGTCTATACAATATGCACGATGACCATCGGATCTGTAGGATCTGATCGGACGGTCTTCAGGGAGCTGAAGTGACTAGCATATATGGAGGGTGAGCCCAATATAATTTAAAGAGATTAATCATATCGGGGGTGATTCGATTCGTTATCGAGTTATTAATTAGTTAGAATGGTGGAATTAATCCTCATTAAATGGTGGTGGGGTTTGATTATTAATTAACTACGGATTAGTTAATTAATCCCATTTATTTATTTTCTTTATGGTTATACTTAACTGAGGGGAAAGATATATAATGATTTGGGGTTCTGTATAATAATATAATACGGTCGTGGGTGATTTTGTTTAATAGGTGAATTATATAATAAACATTAGTGGTTAATATGACAAAAGTGAATGGTAAAGCGTTAAGTCGAATGTTTACCAAATGTGTTTCATCGTATAACATATTACTTAGGCTAAAGTGTACAAAAGGGTTTTTATGCAGATTTGTTTGAATTTCCCTAAGTAAAATAGGATTTCACTTAGGAGAAGTTTTATGAAAGGAATGAATGATCTTATGGGGGGGAAAATGTTGATGAAAGGACATAAGTACTTTAGGCATTTCCAATTATTGGTTTGAGGGTCCGGTCCCTCCAAAAGTCAGAGAAATGATTTGATCCACTCTAACTCTAGTAATTGCCTTTAGTACTTAGGGAATTAGTAAAGATTTTTAGGGAAATGGGTAGGGAAGTTAATTATTTCGACTTTGAATGTTGAAGTGCCTTTCCATGTGATACATGTCTTTACCTAGTGATGAAAGTAAAAGATTTAAACATTCAAACTTACCCCTCACCACATATTTATTCCGCAACCATCACCTACTTATGCTACCTACTTTAGCCTAGCATTTTCACTTCTTTATTAGGGTGCACTTAGACTGGGAAACCCTTATCAAACTTTCTTTTCTTTTACATATAGATACCTATCTAAATATAACTTTATTACAACCAAGGGCTCAGATTACACTGTTGAGCTCCTTTTATTTACTCTACCTATCTTCTTATCTACCAAGATTATACTGTTTGGTCAGATATTCATTCTCTATTTCTACAACATGAACTTGAAAATATGAGCTAGTCAAGCTTAAACTATTTGCCTATTAATGAATTGTGGCATAGATGACATGTTGTACACAATTTTATTATACAAAAGTAAGAAAGTAGTGACATTTAGACTTGCACACTTTCCTCGTCTTTTATTTTTGTTGGGGTTCAATTTATTTCATTTTTGACCTCTTTTTTATTCTTTTCACCATTTTATTATTTTTGTAGGGTATACCCTCATTACATTTTTTTTTTTTTTTTTTTTGTGTTTTTTTAACAAATGTGGAAAACCTTTGCAAAAAGTAAAGGTATGAATATATTTCAATGCTAAACCAAGTCAATCATAATAAATTACACCTATTGGTATAGGGGCATAACACCTTTAAAGAACCTTGTGTTTCTCTCAATCCAAGCATAACTTTGGAAAAATTCACATCACAAAACTGATTTGGTCTGTTTTCCATGAAATCCATCTCTCAGATTTTCCAAATTCATCTTCATTTTCTCAAAACGTCCAACGCAAAATTGTCAGTTCTTGTCCCAAAGATTTCTGAGTTCAAATATTTGATTATGAGCTGGAAATCAGATTTGCACTAAGGCTTCCATCCCTTCATTTTCCAATTCAAAATTCGAAGGACAGAGTCATCTATGTATATCTTCAACCCGCTACCATTCACTCGCCCTGAAATCATCCAACCATTCAACTTTGTGAGTTGAATTGCACCACCACTAGAGATGTGCTTGATGATATATGGTCCTAACCGATGTGTTTTAAATTTTCTTGGGAACTTTGTGAACTTTTTGTCATATAATAATAGAATATCTCCTTCTTGGAATGTCTTCTTCTTGATATTTCTGTCATGCTAGGCTTTCTCCCTTGCTTTCTTCACTTTTTGATGGAACCCTCCTATGAGCTTGTCTTCTTCTAGAGCTAGTATCTACAACATTCTTTCCTTCATAAAGTCAATGTATGCCATATCTGTGAAAGTTGCAATTCTCAAACTTGGCACAATGTATTGCATAGGCATAATTGCCTCTTGTGCATATACCAACCTAAACGGTTTCTTCACTGTCAATTTCTTACATGTTTTTTTGTATGCCCACAACACCATTGGAATTCTTAAATCCCAACCATCTTTGTTCACATTGCATACCTTGGTCAATTCATTCTCAAAAATCCTATTTAAATATTCCATTGTTCCATTTTCTTGAGGATGATATAAGGAGTGCTCTTTTAGTGATAAACTTGAAATTACTTCAATGCTCTTTTTGAATAAATGTGTGCCTTGGTCACTCATCAATATCTTCAGATAGCCAAACATGGACAATATATATTCAAAGATGAACTTCACAGTAGTTTCTATATTGCAATAATTCAGTAGTTGTGCCTTGGCCCATATTTTCAAATAATCAGTGGCAGTGATGATATACCTCACACTAGTCTTCTTTCCTA
Source organism: Pinus taeda (assembly GCA_000404065.3). Classification (NCBI taxonomy): domain Eukaryota; kingdom Viridiplantae; phylum Streptophyta; class Pinopsida; order Pinales; family Pinaceae; genus Pinus; species Pinus taeda. The sequence continues at coordinate 196,647 of APFE030292818.1, read as the reverse complement.
GTGGACTGATAGGTCCAACAAACTCAATACCCCATTTCTCAAAAGCCTGCAAAGTTACCTGTCGTATCAGCAACATCTCGTGTCTTCTAGATGGCTTTTCTATTCTTTGACATACATCAGATGCTTGATATAATTCCATTGCATCCTCTTGTTCTATGGGCCACCATAGCCTAGCTCTCAATATTTCCTACGTAGTGGCTTTTCTTGCATAGTGCCCACCTATGACTCATCCACGAGATTTTGATAGAATATTATTGCATTCGTGTTTAAGGATGTATCTATGCAATACTTCATCTGGTCCCATTTTGTACGAGTGTCCAACAATCAATGAGAAATCAACTACTCAAACCACAAACTACTTCCTTTGCTTCATAATGTACTCTACCCATTCCTGTGGCTAGAAACTAAATAATGTATGCGAAGTGATCTTCTGTGACTCTAATTGTGAATCATTGTGCATCACATAGGTTACTTTCAATATTTGTGGGTTCCTCTCTTGTCTCTCGTTTTGAAAGATGATTAGGCTTGACATTCAATTTCCCTTGCTTCTCTATAACTTCGAAGTCATACTCCTGAAATAATAACAACCATCGACATATATTTCCTCCTAAAATATGCTTATTCACCAAATATATGAGTGCAGAGTGATCAATGAACATTTTTACACGTACCCCCAACAAGTAGTACCTAAACTTCTATAATGCATACACCATAGCTAATCCCTCTCTTCTCATCGTGCTACAGTTCTTTTCTATGTTGGACAATTTCCTGCTTTCAAATGCTATTGGATGATCAATTTCTCTCACTCTTGGCTATGCTAGCAGTACACCGAATGCTATGGAAAATGCATCAACATTTACATGGAACTCCTTATTCCAGTCCGGGAAAACTGGTATAGGTGCAATTACGATCTTCTCTTTCAGTATATCTGAGATCTTCTAGCACCCTTTGCTACATTTAAAAGTCACATCGTTCTTCAAAAATTTCTCCATCGGTGCAGCTATCTGCACATACCCCTTTATAGAATTTATGTAGTAGTGAGTGTGTCCCAATGTTGTGCAGAGTTGTCTCACTATTTTTGGTGCTAGTAGGTTCACAATAACTCTGATCTTCACGGGATCCACTATTAATCCTTGTTTACAAACTACATGTCCCAACATTATACCAAATGGTACAAAAAAAGTGCACTTCTTCAAGTCCAATGAGATTTGTTGCTATCTACATGTATCCAACATCAACCTTAAACTTAACACATGCTTATCTTATAGCTCAAAGACTATCCAATCGTCAAAGTATACATCCAAACATTTTTCCATATTTTCTTTAAGGGCTGAAACTACAACTCAGAAAATATATTAGGCACATTCTTCAATCCAAAAGGCATCACCGTGTACTACTAAGATCCCCATTCTGTAGAAAAAGTCATTTGATGTCCATCTTGTGGTGCAATTATGATCTTATGGTATCCTAAAAAGTCACCTATGAAAGAATAGGCCTTTTGTCCTCCTACATTGTCAAATAATTCATCTGTAAATGGTGTAGGAAAGGGGTCATTAGGCATGCATCATTCAATTTCCTTAAGTCAACACAATTTTTGATTTCTCCTTTGCCTTCTTGTCCTGAACCAACATGGGACTTACCCATTTAGAGTCTTAGACATGATTGATTATCCCAACTGTTAATATTTTTTATAATTCTTCTTTCACCTTCTCCTTGTATTTTTGATTCAGTCTATAAGTTCTCTACCTGATAAGCTTCAGATCACACTTCAGGGGAATCCTCATGACTCCCAAATCTCCTAATATGTTGTTCATATCTAAAAACTTAGTGTGGAACAACTCCTAATATTCATGCAAAAGATTTGTTATCTTGCTGACTATGTCTTCATCCCAGTAATATCTTATTGTTGTGTACTTTGGTTCAGCCTCATACCCTATATTCACCTTCTTCGTCTCCAATTGATTCATTATACAAGGCATATCTATCTTAGGTCCATTTAATTCATGATGAGGTTTTGATTCATTGATGTCAATATCGCGAGAATCTTCATCCTCTTCTGTAGTGAGATTATAACAGTCCATTACATTACGTATCTGTGTAACCCAATAATATTGCGAGATAGCTAGAAATTCATTCTGAAAAATATTCATCTTAACTATATTCAAATCTACATCTATATATGGATAGTCATCCTCAAATCTGAATGTCATTATAAATCCATCAACCATTTCTGTGCGGCTAGAAGTACCATGTGGAAGCTCGGTTTCTAAATACCAATTCTGAGGAATTGTCTCCAAGGTATGGATGAAGCCATGCACCAATTCTTCTCGTGAAATTTCTCTCAAAGCTATCATACAAAGATCCATGTGATCTACAGGAGCATTCAGGCCATCATAATTGTCTACAACCGTTATTTCTACTTGACCAAACCCTACCGACATTAATCTTCTACATTGTTTCCAGTCTCCTATTTTCTTCTTATGAGTACCCCACCATCTAACAGTAGTCACCCTCAGTGCATGATCCATAGCTAAAAATATTTGATCTTTGGGTACCCATTTTTCATAATATTTAAAAAATTATTTACATTACCTAAACCATCATACAAAGGTAAATGACATAACTTAACTATCATACACTGCACTGCTCTAGTGATCCTTACACATCACCTTGTAGGCACTTCATGCAACCTGTTCGTCCTCTTCTAAATCTCAAGTGTAGGAAATTTCTTTCTCTTAAGTCAGCTATCCATTGGTAGTGGGGTTAATCCATTCTTCTTCCTTTTTTGCTATTTGAAAAATGTTGTCGATGTCATCTGCATTGTACTCTTCTTTGACAAGTTTAGTATATCTTGCTCCCTCCGATGGATATAATCTGAAAATAACTCTCATATTATTTCTTTCAAATATCATTTTTATTTTATTCAAGTTAATTATAGCCATGTCATAAAATGTCCAATCCAATCCAAGTAATGCAGGGTAGGGATTATTGTCATCCACAATCTCAATAACTTCAAAGTCAATGGTAGTGTGCACTCAATCAATGTCTACTGTGATACTTGACAATATTCCTAGAGGGACAATCTTATGTTGATTTGTCATTTCAGCTGAATAGTTGACGATTGCATCTTTGAATTAACCATCAATTCCCAGGTTTTCTTCAGAAATACATTAGCATTAGATATTAGATCCAAGATAACCTGATCCATGTAATATTCTCGAATTTGCGTTGTAAGCCTCATTTCCTTTCCAACCCACTTCTTGTATCTATGTATATTATTTACCATGCAAATCTCACTCTACAGTACCTCTTTAGGAGAAAAAGAGTCTATCAATTCTTGCAATCCCTCTACAACCTTTTGATATCTCAACAACTTCATGAAATTCTATTGAAAAGACTTCAAAATATTTGGATCCACATCTTGTGTTGCAACCGGCACTATCTCGTAGTAATTCTTTTTAGCCGGTTACGTGGTAGAGGTCAAGGCCTCATCATACATAAAGCTTCACCTCACATCCATGAATACTTGTTCTTGCTTCAGGATATCAAATGTGGGAGCATTTTTAGTAGTTTTTCTTACCGTTGTAGCTTCAACTTCGTTTTTCCAATTGGCTTTATCATTTCCAGTCATAGCTCCACTTATTGTTAAAATGGCAATGTGTAGTTGACCCTCCCTTGGCTCAATGGTCATCGTTTGAATATTTGTTGCAGTTTTCTAGTTTCTTTTCCCCTATATATTTGCAATAAGGATGGGGAATTCTTCTATCACATTATCAAAATACTTATAGTAGTTGCAGGTTGTTGTAGGGTTCTGACAGTCTCTTGTGAAGTTTCCTAGCTATCCATAGCTATAACAAATAATTTGGCCACATCCTTGACCAGCTCCTCATCCTAGTCCTTGAAATCCTCCTCCACCAGCGTGTTTTCCTAGCTCCTCATGTGTATGTCCTTTAGCTTTCAATCTATAAGCATCGACAGTAAGCTCCATCATCAAGTCATAACTTCGACAATTTTTCTTATCATGGCCTATTGATCTACCAAAGTTATAGAATAACTACTTCGAGGTCTACACATAATTCTATAATAGGTACCAATCTTCAGAGCAATGTTGGCCTCTTTCTCTACAAATCTTGCATCACAGACCTGGGTTTACTAGATTAGGCACTCCAGTTTCCAAATAATCTTTGAACGCAAGGAATTGATCCTTATGATGACCCTTTGCATTTTGTACACCATAATTCTGATCCAGTCTCTTTAACCTTCTTGAAATCCTCCAATTCTAATGTCAAACGGGCTACCTCACTTTGTATCTATTGTACTCTTGCATGAGTATCTCCAATCGGTGAAGCTTCTAGCTTCATTACAATCTCCAATGCTTCATCTTGAGTTGTGATCTTTTGTTGTATCAAAGGTAACCTAATATGTAGCATTAGCACGACTATGAACCATTCCTTATGTTGATATTAAGGTAGGATAAATATTACTTATCCCATTAACACCTTGAATCACCGATCCAACTCCCACACAAACTTAATTGCTTCTTGTTTGATTTCTTTTAGCTCTATGATGCACTATGATTATGATTTCAGCTTCTTGAATTTTGATATCAATGCCTTCCTAATTTCATCAAATGAAGTAGTCAGATTAGTCGTAGAGTATTTCATATACCATTTTAGCACTCTTTCTCACAACGAAAAAATGAGTTGTGCCTTCTTTACATCATCACTAGTGATCTATCTTGTTTTCCATACTGCCTCAACTACAAACCAGAGCTGATCAATATCCTCTGATCCTAATCCGTTAAAAATAGGCAGCTTAATATCATCGACCATTTCTTTTCTCAGAGGCCTAGGTTCAGGTGGAGGTGGATAGGGTTTAAGGGGGGTGGATGGATGGGGAATCCTAAAGACGACCTAATTTTTCTTAAGTCCTAACATTGATTCACCTTCAGGATGGGAGGGGGAATGTCATGGGGTTGTAGGGTTACTTATTTCTTCTTAATTCTCAGATCTTCCTAATAATGGGCTATAGTCTGTTTCTATAAACTTCTTCAAATATATTCTATATCATTTTCCACTTCGTGTAGGCCCTGGTCTAGGTTTATGTCCTCTTAGTCCAAACATTTATCTCACTACATTCATAGAATCCCGTTTTCACACAATAATATCTCAATCTAGAGATTAAAATATCTCAATAAATTACCTTGCAGTCCTTTGAAAAATATTCATTCAGCTTCGCTATAGGATATGATCGCATCTATCACGAACTCAATGATAAATCCTGCCACAATGTTATTGATCTAGAAATCAACAACACTTGAGATACTATTACTCACGTTCTTGACTCAGCGTATGAATTCGAGATTCCACTCCCTAGCTTCATCGTTCTTGAAACAAGTGTTATGCTCCATCACCATAGATACCCACTCGTACAATTCAATGTGGAACAAACCAAAGAATATTTCGTATTTCTCTTTGAATATATACTTCTGCACCCAATATTTAGTTGATAATTGGGGGTTTTTGTTCTCTTTTTCCATAATTTTTATTTCCTTCTGTTCAATCCACTCTTGTATTCCTTTCTTCGATGGAAACCAAAGCATATCCCTTAAGAAGATCTTGGTCCTGACAATGGAACCATTTGTTGGTTTAAGGGGTCTTGACCCAGATTTAGAGTGCACTGCACACCCACAAAACCTTCAACCACTCGCCCTTTTGGAAACAACATGCAAGAAGATCGCAATCTCACCCGAATTGGTTATGGGAGGTTGCAGAACCAAGTGTCTGTAGCTAGTGGGATATCTGTGTTGTGGTGCTTGTGTGTTCACTTATGACTTATATCTATCTAGAACTTTTCATACATGAATAACTTCGTGATGATGATTAACATCACATATTGGTACTTAATGAATAAACTTAACAAATAACAATATAACATGTATTATTTCTCATAATTCAGTTAAAATCATGCATGATGATATATATAACAATAGATAATGGAAACATAAAGATACTCAACACTTTGCCAAAACTTCTTCTTTATTAATAAGGGTCTTCAATAGATACACTTCTCTAACCTACACACCTAATTGTAGGTAGCTTGCGCACTCAGCCGCAGACTCTTCAAGGCCTCCACGCACTCAGCTATAAAGCTTGCCCCAAAACACATACTGACAAAATATGATCAATTATGAATTCTATCTATGCTTATCTATATTCAATAAAGTATTACACCTTTTTTATATAGGATTTCTTACTACAATACCATTGTCTACATACCATGTATCCAACAAAACAATGGAATAATACCCAATAGTCATTGAAAAACAAGGGAATTTGACACACCCAAACCCCCTAAAGACTGTGCGATGAATAGAACTTCACCAACTCCATGCACTCCACTCCTAAAAATGTGGAGTCTTTGACCAAAACTTGGACCAAGTTGGGTTGTGCCCAACAAGGGTGCTACCCTATATTTTACCCTAGGTAGAATAATGTTGCTCCCCCTATATTTTTAGTGTAGGATAATCTTGCTCCCCACTTGGTATTTGTAGAGTATACCGCAATTGGCATCATACTCCCAAGAAATCCAACTTGATGGGAATAACACACCTCATTTTGGCGAATGAGTTGAGAGTGTACTTGGGGTGTACAACCCAAGTCGATTATGATGCAGGGTTTGTACGACATGAATACTAAGGGTCATCATTGGGAAGATTGATAGGTAATAGGATTGGGTTGCAGACGTGCTCCCTTGTATGATATATAATCCGATTTCTCAATATGGGTGGAATATATTTCTCCCCTATCCTTCTTCTTCTTATAGATGCGATAAAGTTTCAATAGATAGAGTTGACCAGAGATAGTCAAATCATTAGAGGATGATGTGAAGATCATCTAACAGAAATTTGACAGTGGAATTATTCCTACTTGAGAGGGAGTGTTAATTTTTTCAACTATGGTCAAATTCCATGTTGAAAAACTTAGATTACTAAGATGATTCTTACTCTAAATTCAAATTTTCTAGAGGACCAAAATTGAACCAAAGATCACCCAATTTGTTTAAGCGTAATTTAAGTTTTGAATTATTTTTTACATTCATTCATTATGGAGTAGGTACACCCTAACCACATGGGTAAATTCTTGGGTCAATCTCAACCCAAAATTAAACCCTCAAGAAAGCCTATAAAAGGAAGCAACCTAAAGTTTATTTGGACACACTTGATAAATACATGTTTCTATTCTTATATTTTGTTTTGGATTGCATAGGTTTCTCAAAAGGATTTTGCACAAGCTCTGAAATTACAGGTGAAAGGTTCCCTCTAGGTTAGGGTTTTCTATATCTTGGTCAATCCCGCAAAACATAAGTTTTTCATCCACAGTCACAGGCACAGAGTAGGAAATAGAGGGACTATGTCTCTCTAGCCACTGGGAAACTCTGGACTCAGAGGCAGATTGAAAGGTTCTGATCCCCAATTGCTTGCACAAGGTATACTTGGGAGTGACCCTACCATCTCAGTCACTCACACAACATTAGTAAGAGAGTGACCCTACCATCTTGGTCACTCACACAACAATGGTAATGGAGTGACTTTGGGTCTTAACTATTCAGTACCATATTCGTCGCATCATGACCACCTAAGAGCGACCCTATAGTCATAGTCACTCTCATATAGTGACAGAGAGAGTGACCAAGGATTTTCAGTTGCACACAGCCTGTCATTATGAGGGTGACCAGAGTTAAGATCTGAGATTTGACATCTTGGATTCAGTTGAGTTCAGTGCTTTGGTAGATATGGGTTTCTCTCTGCTGTTATAACGAATTTGTAGATTTGTAGCCCTCTTTCATTATTATCTACTACAATCATATGTATTTGGCTGAATATACTCACTATTGAAATCATTTTATGACAATCTACTAAAGAAGAAGAATTGAAAGGGTTTCCCCCTTGTGGGTTTTTACCCTGGTCTTGGACCAATCTGTTGTCTCTTATGGTTGCATTTTTTTCTTCTCTATCACTACATATATTTTTCTTTCTTCAGTTACATTTATGATTGATGATACTTCTAATAATTAGATGCATTTTTAATGAAAAGATAAATTATGCTTAGGTAACTGATATATCATAGAGTAATCATAAAATTTAACATAAGGGTGTGACAACATGTTTTACCTATGGTTCTAATTCTACCTTGATTTGGTTGTTTATGCCCTTATATGGAAGCTATGAACATGACAAATAAGTAGAAAAACACCCTTGTAATTTGCTACACCAGTCTCTACTTAGTAATACATCGTAAGCTTTGGGGATGTCCACAATCTCTATGTTTATAGACTGGTGATCTCGGTGGTCAAAATATAAAGGAATAAGAACATTATTGAGTTCACCACTAGCTTGTAAAATAGACATTTCCAACTAAATAATATTTCCATTTGTTTTATCCCATTTGGCATTGATTTTCTTTGTGAAAAACAATGGCATTACATTCATGGATGCAATAGAATAAACTAAACAATTATGGACATTGTAATTGAAATCTTTGAAAGTAAATAAAAAAGGAGGGTAGAGTATATTGGATTATAATGTTATATAATTAAAAAATGATTCAAGGGGACTAGAAGACTTACCAGACACCTTCTGTGAAGAGGAAGTGTTATTACCTAATGAAGCTTGTGAAAGGGCTCATACTCCCACTGGCTTTGTATCCTTTTTTTAGAAAATTATATATTACAGAGCAATGGAACACATAAAGTATTGTAGAAACACAAAAACAAAAAATGGATAAAGCAAGAGAGACATAGATATAGGTGGCTCACCCAATTTGGGCTACGTACACAGAGAAACATCCAGTCCTTCCTTTTATATTATCCAACAAAATGAAGAGATACAACCCACAACAGATCTATTGTAATTTCCTCTTCTCTCTCACACAATCTCCTCTCTCATTTTCACTCAAAATATTGACCTACACAGCTACAATACAATTCCCTCATATATAGCAATGGGTTTCCTTATAGGGAAAAAAACCTTAAATTAAACATAACTTCTACTGTCAAATCATCTGCGTAATGAGCAACTTAGATTGACTATGAAATTACAATATTTTACAAGGAAATTTTACATCCTTTTTTAGCTTGGGGAGCGTTTCCCACGAACCCCCGTTGAGCGGGGTGGGGGAGAGGGGGGCACTCATAAAAATCATCATTATGCCACCCTATCAGCAAAAAAATGAGCATTATTTCTACCCCATTACGAACTGGGGTACAATGTGGCAATACCTTTCAGTAAATAAGATAATCAAACTCCACAAGCAACAATCTCCCACTTGGATATTGATTATAGCAACTCCATCGTTGCTTCATTTGTTGGACAATGACTCCACTTTGGACCTCTCTTTTTCTCATCTTCATCATTATACTTGAAGACCAAGTGAAAGAAAGAAGAATGTTGCTTTATCCCTCATTACAACTTTTGTTAACATATCTACAAGATTTTGGCTAGTGTGTATCCTTTCCAGCTTCAACTCTCCATCTTCCAACAAGAAATGTATGAAATGGTACTTGAGTTGTATATGTTTAGTCTTGGACTGAAATGCAGAGTTCTTTACAATATGAATGACACTCTGGTTGTCACTGTATAACCTACCTGAATCCTGCTTCTTATCCAATTCATCCAGAAACCTTTGTAACCAAATGATTTCTTTACTAACCTCTATCGTAGAAACATGCTCTCCTTTCATTGTTGAGAGTGCAACAACACTCTACAATTTTGAAACCCAATTGAAAATTGTTCCACCTATAGTAAAGAAATATCCTTTCGTGCTCCTCATGTTATCTCTATCACCTGCCATATCTACATCAACATATCCCTCTAGAGTAATTGTGTGGACCACCAAAGAATAATGTTTGATTCATGGTACCTCTCAAATACTTGAGAATCCACTTCACTTCCATCCAATTTTCTTTTCCCGGATTGGTACCTTCTTACAACTCTCATTGCATGTGTAATATTAGGCCTTGTGTGGACCATTGCATACATTAAGCTTCCAATTACTAATGCATATGGAACTTTAGACATATAACCCATTCCTTCTTGAGTCTTGGGACACATCTCCTTAGTTTGAAATGGGCAGCCAAAGGTGTAGTAACTAGTTTATGATTCTCTATATTAAATATTTCCAACACATTTTTTATGGAAGCATTTTGAGATAACCTTAATTTGTGAATTTTCCTATTTGTAGTTATTCTCATACCAAGGATTTGTTTTGCAGCACCCAAATCCTTCATTGCAAATGAATTTGCCAATTTTCTTTTCAGCACATTTATTTCCTGCATGTTAGACCCGGTAACAAGCATGTCATCTACATACAATAATAATATAATATAGCTTCTAGATCAATTTTCCATTTGAGATAAACACAATGATCAAAGTGACATCTAGTATAACCTTGTTCAGAAATAAACCTATCAAATTTTAGATACTACTACCTCGGAATGTATTTTAAGCCATAAAATCTCTTCTTCAACCTGCACACTAGTTTCTTCTTCCCCTTGAACTCATATCCTTGTGGCTACTACATATGGATATCTTCCTCCAAATTCCCATGGAGAAAGGTCATATTTACATCTAACTGCTCAATACGTAAATATTTTTCTACTACTAGACTTAAAATTGTTCTGATTGAAGTCATTTTAACAATAGGAGAAAATATTTCATCAAAGTCTATACCTTTTTCTATGCAAACCCATTCTCCACAAGTCTAGGTTTATATCTTTTTCTGTGTCCATCGTCCTCATTCAACCTGTAAACCCATTTATTCTCCAATTTTATTTTACCTGCAGGAAGCCTGAATAAGTGCCAAGTCTGGTTATGTATCAAGGAGTCCATTTCTTCTTTCATGGGTAGCTCCCACTTCTTCTTGGTTTCTACCTACACTTCTTCTTCATAACATTCTAGTTCACTAGAATCAATAAAAAATACATAATATAATGAAGGAGAGTATCGTTCAAGGGGTCTACCTATCTAGGTAAATCTTTTAACACATCTTTCAGGTGTTTGAGGTGCCTGTGGCTGTTGTGGTTGTTGTTCTTGTTTTGGCTATTGATCATTATGATTTTCAAGCACCTTTTCTTTTCTTGTGATCTCCTCAAGCAATGTGTATTCTCTGTTTTCTTTTTCAATTTTATTTTCCTAGATCTGATCCTTATAAAACAAATTTTCATTGAATATGACATCTCTACTCCTAATGATTTTGTGATTTTCGTAATCATATAAGCGATAACCAAAATCATTAACACCATATCCAATAAAGTTACAGTTCTTTGATTTTTCCTCAAGATTTTTTCTATTTTCTTTATTAATGTGGACAAAGGATTGACAACCAAAGGTCATTAAAAACAAGTATTTTACCTTTTTACTTGTCCATGCCTCCTCTGGAATACCTCCATCCAAGGAACTTGAAGGCCCTCTATTTATTAGATAAACAATAGTATCAACAACATCTGCCCATAGTTGTAAAGGAAATCCTACACGCAATATCATGCACCTTGGACGCTCCATGACTGTCCTATTCATTCTTTCTAACACACCATTTTCTTGTGGTGTTGCTGGAACTATCTTCTCTTTGTGAATTTCCATGCTCTAAACAATATTTGTCAAACTATTTACTGCAATATTCACCTCTATTGTCTAATATGAGAAACTTCAACCTCTTTCCTATCTCATTCTCAACCAAAGTTTTCCATCTCTTGAAAGTATCAAATACATCATATTTATTTTAAATATAAAAAATCTAGGTTTTTCTGGTTGTATCATCAATAAAATTAACATAATAACGAGAGTCAGTGAGAGATGATACCTGAGCAGGTCCCCATACATTTGTATGCACAAGCTCTAATTTTTTTGTCTTATTTTATTTCCCAACTCTAAGGAATCTGGCTCTCTTATGTTTACCATAAACACAATTCTCAGAGAATTCCAAATCAGCATGCTTCAGACCTGGCAACAAATTTCTTGAGTCAGTAATTTGCGTCCCCTTCTCACTCATGTTCCCAAGGCTATGATGCCACAATGCTTTCTTTGCTCCTATAGAGGTTAAACAATTAACATAATTATAAATACCATTACATAAATACAATATACCAACCTTTTCTTCTTTTTCTATTACGAGGGCTCCTTTAGTGAACTTCCAGGTTTTATCTATAAAAGTAGTTACAAAGCCTTCACCTCCTAGCTACCCTATTGAAATTAGTTTTCTCTTTAGATTTGGAACATTCCTTACCTCCTTCAATAGCCATTGGTTTCCATTCTTTTGTTTTATGGAAACTTTAGCCATTCCAATGATTTTACAAGGTTTACCATCACCCAAATGAACCCTTCCAAAATATCCTTGAACATAATCATGAAAATGTTTCCTATCAAGTGTGGAAGGGAATGAGGCCCCTGAATCTACCACTCAAGCACCAATACTATTTTCTAAAGAAAGAATCAAAGGATACTGCAACAAATCACTTGTCACATTCGCGTCATGATTATTTTCTTGCAACGCGTCTCCTTCTTTTCGCTTCTAAGACTTACAATATTTCTTTAGGTATCCTTTCTTCCCACATTTCTAGCACACTATCCCTGATATGGACTTCAATCTTCCTTTCCTTGAATTACTGCGATATCCTCAGCGCTTTTCTCTTTCCAGTTTTCTTCCCATAGTCTCTGTAGTCAAATCATTACTTGATGTCTCAACGAAGATTTTTTGTTGCATTTTCTCCCTAAGGATTGCACCCACCACATCATCAAACTTTAAAGTACTACATCTAGAGACAAAGTTACTAATGCCCATAACTAAACCATTCCAATGTTCTAGAAATGAGCACATAAATAACAGATCCCTAACTTTGTCATCAAAATTTAACCTTACAGAACTTAACCGGCTGGTAATCATATTAAATTCATTTAAATGATCAACAATAGATCTACCTTATGACATATTAATATTAAAAAAAGGTTTCATAAGAAATACCTTATTAGAGGTTGAGGGTTTTTCATATAGTTTGTCCAATGCTAACATTAAACCATTTGTTGTCATTTCCTTTGAAATATTAAAGGTTGTCGACACCTATAGGCATAGCCGTATCGTTCCAAGTGCCTTTTTGTCTAGAATATCTCATTTTGTGTCTATCATACTCATTGACTTCTTTATCTTTTTGCTCAATGGTAGGTACAGATCTTTCTGATGCAGATAATATTCCATCTACATCTTCCACAACTAGTAGTTTTGGTAATTAAATTTTTTGACCCTTAACCTACCATCTTCTACCATTGTTCCCACTCGAACCAGGAACCCTTCTCTACTGCAAGTTTATTAGCAAAATAGTCCTTCGACTCTGATACTAGTTGTTAGAAAATTATATAACACAGAGAAATGGAACACATAAAATATTGCAGAAATACAAACACAGAAAATGCATAAAACAAGAGAGATATAGATTTACATGGTTCACCCAATATTGGCTACATCGATGGAGAAACAGCCTATCCTTCCTTTTATATAATCTAGAAAAATAAAGAGATACGACCTACAACAGATCCACTATAATTTCCTCTTCTCTCTCACACAATCTCATCTCTCTTTCTCGCTCAAAATACTCATCTACATAGCCAGAATACAATTATCTCATATCTAGTAAGGGGTTATCTTCTAGGGAAGAAAACCCTAAATTAAACATAACTTCTACCATCAAATCATCCACCTAATGAATGACTCAAATTGACTATGAAATTACAATATTTTACAAGGAAATTTACATCTATTTTTAGCTTCCAGGGTGCTTCCCTAGAACCCTCGCACGGGGGGGGTGCTAAGCAAAATCGTTGTCACCACGGGTGCCACTGCCACCCCGCTATGAATTGGGGTCCAATGCAATGATACCTCTGAATAAAGAAGATAACCAGACTACACATCCAACACCTTGTAAGCTCAAAGATTAAAATATTTGCATGAGATTTCTTCATGTATTACATTATATTGTAATCCATTGTTTCATATGAAACATGCATTACTGAAGTGTCTAGAGGACTAGCTTTTTTTTACTCTTCCAAAAGTGTAGACTTGTTATTATTGTTGGCATAAGTGTTTTTCATTGTGGTAGAATCTCTAGACTTGCTCTAAGTGTTCTAAATTGGGTTGACAGATGTTGCAATTTTTCTTAACAAGTGTTCCCTCAACTTTTTCCTTCTATGCTCATGTTTAGAAACATGTCCTTAACTTCTCAACTTATATAAACTATTTTTCTTCAGAGTTGGGGCCTCATTTAGTGGTGCTTCTTCAACATTTTTCTTTTTAGAGGTGAATACACAGCTGAAAGTATTCATTGTGTGTCCAATACCCATTGTCTCTTTAGTAGTAGCGAGTTCTTTCTTTCCTTCCATCTACTCAGTTTTCTCATATGAAGTACCGTGTCAATGATGTACACATTTAGCATGCTCTTGTTATGGTTCCATTGTGGGAACATATTTTCTAAATGATATTCTTGATGAAAAAACAATATTGTTCCATTCCCATGCTTTTTACATTTAGCACAACATTCGAGATCTTTGCAGACTTAGCTAGTTGATTATTGTTTTTGTTGTTATTATTCATTGTCAGGGAGTTGAACTTGGGAGGCTTTCTACTAATAGTGGTCTTGTTTTCCTTTGTTTTAACTTTAGCAACTCATTAGATAGAGAATTGAGGGTCCTAGTCAAGATTTCAACATCAATAGCGGCGTTACTTGAAGAGGTCTTATACTTTTTACCAACATTCATGGAGTCTTTAGATACTTTGTCATCAACAATGACACCAATATCATGCAAGTCCTTTTCTACTGCGATTGCTTCCTCAAAATTTTGCACCAACGTTTCTTTCATAGCTCCCTTCAAAAATTATGAAATGCTTGCCAAGAAGGAAGAAGTGTAGTAATCAATAGTGATTGAGTCGTGAGGCTTCATATCTTGGGGAAAATTTTTCAATATCCAATTGAACCTATTATTGAAACCTTTATTTTTCTCCTTTTCCCTAATATTTAAATTCACTAACTCCTTCAATAACATGGTTGGGTTTTATTGTCAACAAAATTTTCAAGGAACAACCTCTTAAACCCGCTCCAATTCTGAATAAAATTTATAGGAAGAGAATGATACCAAAAAGCTACTCTACCTTCTAAGGTACAAGGAATGAGTCTACATGCAACATCGTCAGAACATATCTCGAGCATATGAAGGTGTAATTAGAATTTATCAAGGTGGTCTTCCACTTTGATCGACCTGCTGGGGTCATATTTTGTTAACAACATTTCTGGGTATTTCGGCATCTTATGTCAAATACCTAGAAGATAAAGTGGGTTGTGAGATATCCAACCCAGATTTTGAGCTTCTATGCTTTCCTCTCTATGTTCTTCCTCCTCTTTGGAATTTGAGAATCTTCTCCATGATCATTTATTCCATGGAAAATTTCCTCCAAAAAAGAAAACATTATACTCATACCCTTTGTTGAAAGGTGGAAGTTGATATGGATGTTTTGTGTCATCTATGGATTCTACTAACTCTTCAATATTGGAAAAAACTATAGCTTCCGCCATAGAAACCACTATGTCTATACGAGTTGTTTATTTTATCTTAGAAAAGTGAGGAACATTTTGTGCTCTAGGAATTAGTTTGATAGTCTTCAATAACTTATGGTTATAAGAAAAATTTCCCATATCTTCTTGTAAGTAACTTCACAGGTTGGTTCAGGGAAAGCCCAAGAAGATTTGTGTGTTTCAAAAATATGAGTCGAAGAGGTGTTGGGAACGTTGCTACCATGTATGGAAAAAGAATTATGTGAATGTTTGAGTTATCAGCCATAAAAAATTAGTTTTCCTCCTTCTAACACCATAAATGTTGATAGTCTTGGACCTGTTAACATTCAAGGTGACCTCCCAGATATGAGGTCCCAATTATACCTCACACCATTTGGTGTATGAGCCCCATCTAGAATATAACATGGATGTCATCTATTTATATATTTTCCTTGGCTTTAGCTATCAATGATAGAGAGAATCACATATGGGCCTTTGAAAACATTGTTGAGTTATGTTATATTCTTTCCACAGCTAGTCCATGTGCAGGGATGGAAAACCCTCCTGTAAGTTGTGCAGGGCACTGTTGGGGGGCGGGGGACCCCATTGTTAGGGGGTATGGAGGGGGGTAGTATCCCCCTGCACAGGGTCCAGGACAACCCCAGAGGAAATATTTTTTGGACACTATATTAGGTGGGAAGACCTACCTATTGTTTTGTGCATGGATTTCTCACATGGTTTTGGGCACGATAGTTTTCGGTCCATGGTATTTTGTAGATCCAGTCAAGGGAACTATGATTATGTTTTAATCCAGGGTTAATGGATTAGGGTTTATGGATGCTTTGGAATGTATATATATGCATTTATTGATGGTATTGGACCTGCGAACATGTCAAGGGGATCTCATCGATAACAAGTCCCAATTAGACCTTAGACTGTTTGGTGTAGGAGTCCCAGCAGTGTTTCGTAAGGTAATGCCTTGAACATGATGTCGTATCGAGGCAACTGAGATAACTTTGTTATTAGCAAGGGTGTGACTATTGTAGTGAGTCAAGGAATATGTATGAGATGTTCAGAACACACAACACAATAGGAAATACATAGCTTCCGGCGGAGCAGTCCACTTGGATGTGGTAGCCACAACATACAAGATAAGATAACACTTACATCAATCATGTATCAGTCTGAATGAGTGGAACAATTTTTATAACAATGTTCATGTGAAAGGTCTATCTGGTGTCCAGTAGAGAAGTCAAAACAGACGGTCACAACATTAACAGCATATACAACACATTTGGAACAACATTCATATAATTGCATGTGAATCAGTTCATACACAAATACGTAAGTTAAACAACATATATCATTAAGGAAACTAGAGCAGTCCAACTACAATAAAAGCATATGCATGAAGATCTGTTGGCTCTTATTATATAAAATGTAAGTTCCAATCATATAATACATCCATGTAAACTTGCTAGCCCCACCATTAAAATGTTATAGCCACATTTGCATGCTCGTCCAAAGATATTTTCTAGCTCCGTGTAGTGGAGAAGCCAAGGCGTATTACAATACTATCCAAGATTTCTTCTAGATAGTGTTAATAGAAGCTTGGCTGACCAAAAGGTCTCTACAATGACTTATGAGCAAAAATTTATAGCACAGGGTGGTGTGACCCTTGACATTCCCCTTTGTGACCATTCAACTACCCTCATCACTCTTCACCTAATCTACGACTGTTACATCCACTATTCAGACTTGACATACACTTGACATGACTCAACATTACAATGCACATGTACCCATGTGAGCAATGGCTTGAACAAGCCAAACTAGACATCATTTTGACTTAGGCAACCATAGAATTCCAACTTCTGGACATCCTCATGCTGATCAATAGTAACATATTGATGCCAAGATTGGTAGTCCTTGGTAGTGTCTTCGTGTTCTAATATGACATCCATCTAAAACCTGAACCTTGACTCCATAGCATCTGGGTACACTACTAGGTCTCCTTTGTCCAACTCACCTTAAAGCATGTGCATCATTGTCTTCAATGTGGCCAGACCAACAACATACTTGTGCATGATGTGTGCATGGATAGGCAAGTTCGGGCTGGTGGTAGTGCACATCAACTTCTTCAGGTATGATTCAAGCTCTTCTTAGACCTGATTCTTCATCTTTTCCTACGTGAGAGTCTCAAGTGATGGGATCACATGAGTGTGCACTATAACATCCATGCTCTTTAACTCTCATACATGGGAAGCCTATATGCTAGTGATGAGTTTTGGTAGGTCTTCATAGTTCCAGATCTGACTCTGGATATGTGCTTGCAGCTCTACCGCATTGGCCTCATCATATTCAGCAAGTGAAGTAGCGCTCCCTTGTACTTCATCATCAACTCTTTCATGTTATGAAAAACAATTTGTATGTTCTTCAAGATGCGTGCCCTTCTCGTACATTGTTGCTACCATCTGTGGAGATGGGCAACTACTTAGTGTATGGTACCAAACTAGGTGTACAATGCTCGCATAAATATATCAAGGGACAATACTTCATCTAGTATTGCCTTCTTCAGTTCAGCTCGGGTGGAAATTGTCACCAAGTCCCCTCCTTGCTTGGACACATGTAGTTCCTTTACCATTCACTCATTCTTAGCTATGGGGAAATGAACACTTGAGCTAGTGGCTTCGGCATACACTCTAGTTGCATCAGCCAAATCAATTGGATGCTTGTGCACATCAATCATCATCACTCATTCTTCATCTTGCATAGGGGATTTTTGGTCCTCCAGAGTCAGTACTCTCTAAGACTTTATGATGAAATTCATCAAAGGAGATGTTGTGCATCTCTACTTCTGGCTGACCACCAAGGATCTCAATGCCTCCTTGGTCATTTGATACTTTCTCATCATCTGGATGCAATGAAGTGGGTGAGTCGACTTATTTGTGGTAAGGCATGAGGCCAGTGTCCTTTTCCAACTACTGTTGTTCGATTTCTACATCCAAATTTTCAAGCACCTGTTCTATCTCATGAGAAAAAGTCCTGCCCCCATGATGGTTCACCCTGTTCGCGTGATGCAAGTTGTTCGAATGAATCAACTACTTGTGCAGGAACTACTTTGTCTATCTACATGTGATATGCCCCCTAATGTATCTATTTCTACTACGCTTCCTTCTCCTGTTGGGACAATTCTTGTTCTTTGTAGAGTTTCTCCCTCATCTCATGCAACTCTTTCTCTACTTCTTCCATTCTCTTGTTATCCCTCTGCCTTCAAGCAATTCTCTTATCATGTTGTTGCCTCTTTGCCTGAATAGCCATAGTTGTTTGTTCTACAAGTGGATCTGCTCGAAACTTGCAGCTTTTCTCCTCCTCCATGCAGTTGACAATCTTCCTTTCCCCTTTTTTGCACACAAGTAGGCTTGGCTCTACTGCCTCTATTGTTGCTACTACTGTTGCTACTATTGGTTCTCTCTTTGATGTTGCTTCATACTGCTTTGCTAACCACTCAATGGCAAAGCCGACCTGTTCATTGGGTCCGAAAGAATTGTAGCAATACCACCATGAGTCTTTCTTAGCCCAATGAAATTCCCCATAGATCTAATTGAACTAAACTCTCATGTAGTGATCCTTCACAATGTAATGTGGGTCATACAGGTTGAAGCTTCGGAGGTCGAATGGGTACTTCTTCATATGCTTTGCTTCAACATCCACTTGCTTGATAATTTGAATCTCATATAGCCCAACCTGCAATGTGAGAGTGCATCAAGGTGCCTTCTTCTACCACTATAGTCTAGCTGTCAATCTTATTGAGATGTGATACGCTAATTCCTGCATGACAAGTATGCCCAAGGAAAACTTTGGCAGAACATGCAGAGACTTCTTTGCATTGAACATTCGGATGAAAGTACTAGACAGTGTGGCATACTAATATGCAATGCCTAATAATGCCCCCATTGCTTCCTTTGACATGCAGGCTAGATCCTATTCAAATATCAACCTATACACTAGGATGATGAAATGGTTGGAGTGCCATATGATTACTCCCCTTAAGCTACATTCAGGAAACAACTTGAAATATGTGTTCACAACACTCTCTGTTGGTGACTATGCCCATGCCAATCCCAATAACTCATGTCGAGCACAAAATGCATCAAGAATGTAGGTGGACATATAAATCTATGCATGCATACCCTTGGGTGACTATCAAAGCTTCATGACTTGTTCCTTCAGCTGATGAGCGAGTACGCTGGACCAGCTGCATGGTCTTACTTCTCTAGCCAGTTGGTCCAATGCAATCACCTAACTTTGAGGAAAGGTTTCAATGCTTGCTTTTCCACTCAGTTGACATCTGAATATTACCAAGTATTCCTTCCTCAATATCTTTGTCTTGTGCATCTGGTTGGGTGTCATCCTGAAATGAACTGGCTCCTTTACCTAATCATTCATAATATCTCTGGAGTTACCTGTGCTACTCAGAAAGTTGAATGAAGGACTCATGATAGTTGTAGGCTCTGAAATCTGATACATCTCATCATAATCTTGTGCCTAGAAGGTTGCAAGCTTCTTCCCACTGACATTGCTCAAGGTCATCATCTTGGGGTCAGTGTGAGAGATGATCCAGCGAATCATGTCTACACATGGCAATGCGTGGTATCTGCATGCAGTCTGGTACAAGCCAAAATTGTGAATGTTCACATACACCTGGTGGTCTTCAAGGTCTTCCCCAAAATTGCTTGTGAATGTTTCATTAACCACTTGCCACTTCAGTTTGATGTCCTTGTCCAGATACAACTTCGTATCTTCATAGATCGACAGACTAAAGGACACCTGCTCAACTATTGTTCTAGATGAAACTCCATCATTGTCTTGTGATCTTCTTCTCTTGGAATCCATTGGGATAGATGGAAACCTAAAATATTTAGAAACAAGCAGCATGCATGGCAAGAGATATGTCAGTGGAAACAAAGAAAATCTAGGGAAGGACACAACACATATCTAGGAAACAGATGAGTAAGATTATGCAAATGTTACTAGGAGGCTAGGTGATTGGTTGCCAAACCTGTGCAAAAAGGTAGTCTCGACTATTTGGGAGGCAGGACTGGCTGCTATATCTATGAAATGTGTAATCCAGTCAGGAAGCTAGTTGCTGGGATTATGCAATGCGCAATTCCACTCGAAAAGGACTTTTGGCCAAGAATGCGCCAAGCAACCACTATCCTCTAGAAATGCGGAAAACAGTCGTAGACGCTAGTGCTGGGCAAGAATATGCATTCCTGGGGAGGAAGCTGAGCCTTCCTTTCCCAGATTACGCAATGAAGCCTTGGTGAAGGCAAAGCTTGGGCCAAGGTTGTCACAGTTCACCGATGGGCAACTAAAAGAAACTAAGACAATAAATTCATGGCGAGAGTAAGTTATATCAAACGTGATTGAGGGTGCATGCAACACATGAATGAAAGATTCAACAAATAGATCAACATGCATCTGGGTGAGGCAATTTGCCGGTTGGGCGAATGTCTATGCAAAATAGTTTCATGCATGCAACAAAAGTTAGATTGCAACGAAAATTGAAATAGAGCTAGGACAAGCTAGTATATATGTAAATGACAACACGTGTTCAAAGAAATCAAGCAAACAACACTCACACAAGTGACTACACAAAATATGACAAAAATGTTGAAAAAGACAAGTTGATGCCACTTACCCATAAATAGTTGAGTTAAATGTGTCAAAGAGTACTGGATGTTCTATGGGATGTCAGAGGTCCAAGATTGATGTGAATGAATGAGTTCTGATGCATTGAATAAATATGTTTGGTCTCATCATGTGCATGAGACATATCTAACAAAAAGCGACATTTGGAGGGAAACTTCTAAAAAAACTTTGCATGTAACCCTTGGCTGCTAAAAATAGCTCCCTGAATCATGGGATTCCTCTTGCATGTTATATCTTGCTATTACGGGAAGAGCAAGTCATGCATGCATGCAACTCAAGTTTCCTCAGTCCTCGGTGGAACCGGTTAACTGGACTGTTCATGCATTAAGTTTCCGAACTACTTGGGAAAATTGTGCATTCCTAACTGGGGGCTGGAATGACTGCCTAGGAGGATTGCGCAATTTCTTAGTAGAGCAACTGACTGTTGTCTAGATTTACGCAAATCCTGGGCTGCGTAGCCCTGCTGGGGAAATTTGCGCAAATCCTGCTAGGAGTGTTGGTTGGCAGGATTGCACAATCTTGCAGCCCAGCAGACCACTACAGACGATTGCAAAATTTTTTGAGGGAAGGTTGGCTGCCCTCCAGAAATGTGAAATTTTCAAGGGGAAGCTACTCAGCCTATAGCTGGACCAAGTTCGGGTGAACATCCTGTGAGGGTAATGGATAAATTGTGATCAACATGCTACCTTTGTGTGAGGAAAACATTGAAGCTTGAGTACTTGATGAAGCAAGACAAAGTGTTGTGAAAGGTTGGTAGGAAGGCTCCAAAACAGGCTAAGGAAAAATTTTGGAGGGTGGTTGTAGCTGCTACAACAGTATTGTAACATAGAAAGGAACATAATCAAAAATCAATTTGCTAGTCCCGATTTTGGGATCCAAGGGGAAGTCTTTGTGTATATCTATTTTGTGTTTTATGCTGTCACCATTGTTTATTTTTTGTTTTTAGAATTCACATGTAGGTAATTTTTGTACAGGGTCAAAACCTACAAAAGAAAGTA
The DNA here is from genome assembly GCA_000404065.3 of Pinus taeda. Taxonomy (NCBI): domain Eukaryota; kingdom Viridiplantae; phylum Streptophyta; class Pinopsida; order Pinales; family Pinaceae; genus Pinus; species Pinus taeda. The sequence goes on along the minus strand of APFE030292818.1, from coordinate 174,343 downwards.
GGTGTGCCTGGTGGATGTTCATGTATATGTGTATCAAGGTTCTTCTACTATGGAGGGAGAGAAAAGAGAGCTTCTAAGAGAGAGGTAATAGTACCACCCTAGGAGAGACATACATAAATAAGAAAGATTCATCTAACATGCAATGGAATAGTCCACATAGTTGTGATGTTTGTAACAACCAATACAACATATTCTTAATATGATCAGCCTAAAAATAATTGAAATAGTTCAAATAATTTCATATAGGTGAAAGAAAACATGAATCATAAACATTTACTAATTAGTCTTACAAATATACATAATCAATGCATGAAAAATTTGTTAGCCATCAAACCTCATATATTAAGTAAAAGTCCCAATATACATTAATACAATGAACATCACTATCTCCAATAGTAGATCATTGGAGTCACTACTTACTCCCCAAAAGTACTAACTTCGTCTCTTTGGTGCCTGATGGGAGAAGCCATGGTGAAAATTCCTCTACTTCTAAAATAATTGTGTATATATAAAAGATGGGGTGATCCTTCACCTCCCTTGTGACTCTTAGACTATCGTCATGATTGTTTGACTTCCCTATGAATATTTGAATCTTGCATGACTCTTCACATTCTATAAATGTCCTTTACACTTCAATTTTACAATACGTTTTTGAACAAAAATTTACATAATCCACAAATGATGTGGCATATGATGGTTTTCAAGCCTTCATTTTGTCCATATTTTCATGATTTTATTGAATAATTTTATGCCTGTACTAAGTGTATAGTCTTTATTATTCCTTTTATGGATTATTAAGTTATTATTTAGAGGCATTTAGAGGTAACAATTGTTTATCTATGAAATGTCCTTGTTTTGTTAATTTGAAGAGTATTTAATGTGAAAATGTCATTAATGTTAGGCTCTTTTGTGGCAAGTGTTAACAGTTCATGTACAATAGTTCTTATACCAGTTTTTCCTGTACCAACAGTACAAGATATGCTAATGTTATTGGCTTTAATAGCTTGGCATTGAACTTGAAATTCCTTGCGAGAAGTCGTGCTTATTATTTACTTGCTCGTAGATGTAACAAGTAATTGCCACATCCATTGCAGTATAAGATTCTTCTCAAACTACTGTGTAAAATTGAGTTGATCATGTTTTTATGCATATGCCAGAAAACATTGGTCCTAACTTCACCTTCCTGTATCATAAAACATTCCTTTACCATGCATCAAATTCCTACACCAAATCAGATTTTACAACATTCTTGCACCAATTCAATTCTACAGCAACGTTCCTGCACCAATTTGTGGCTCTCATATATTGACACATTTTTGGGAAAATATGAAATAGGTTTTTGTTCAAAATGTTGTTTGAACACTTCCACATGAGTCAAGATACACCCAGGTCGTATAGACTTATATTTAAGGAATAATTAATGTTTCAGCCCCGAATTCACAACAGTCTCTAGACTTCCATTTCCTCCTCGATTTCCATGCTGATCGTAGCAAATCTCAAAATTCTAAAACATGGGTTTTTTTTCCAGCATAGGAAATTGAACGATTGTGGGCCATTTTCCAAAATTTGTAATGGTTAAGGAGATATTAAGAGTTCTTCACAGGCTATTTGTTAAAAATACCAATTTTTTTTCTACATTCCATAAAGCACCAAGACTTGGAAAATTCGTACCAAATCTTCATTCTTTCAATAGGGAAATGGTTGTATTGATATTCTATTGATCCGGATTTAAATAGGAACATTAAAAATTACAAAGATAACCATAAACACATAGATGCAGTGGAAATAATACTTCATTTCATTAACGTAAAATACTGAAATATGCTTACAAACAACAATGGAAATAAACCAGCTAGGGCGATGGTAGCTTATCTCTGAGAATAGATGTGTCAGCTACATGCCTCTGAACTGTGTTACAATGAGACTTGAAGGCCTATGTATTGTTGAGAAACAACAGAAAACCCTTAACATCCCAAAACCTAACCCTAGAAGATGAAATGACAAATTGTGAGCCCCATTTTGGGTATGTTGGTACATCAACTTCCCGGGGTCATAACTTTGGCACTTGATCTTCATTTGATGCATACAATAGCTCATTAGAAAGATCTATATGAGCACTACAACTTTGGGAAGAGCAACATCAGCCCATGGCCCCATTTTTCTACCAACTTTCCCAAAAAATGTCGTTTAGGGCCTCAAAACGGCTCCAGAAGTTCAAGACCCGAAAAAAACTTCTAAAAATAGTAAATTGTGCTACAATTATGGAAACTAAAAAACTGAAAGAGATAGTTGTGGGGGTCCAAGTGTGATAGGTGGGTGGCCACAAACATCCACCTGGATCATTCCTCCCCCCTTAGGAAGCAATGGTCCCAATTGCTTTGAGTTCATCGATTTGCTGAACTTGGTCCTTCGTGAGTTGTTCTGCAATCTCTGATGTGTCCAGTAATGGTAGGAAGCATGGTAGAGGATGTTCCACTTTGAACACTCAGTGCAAGTGAAGGAATGGAGGAATGGTGTGCTCCAAATCATTTTTTCCCACAAGCTTGGTATTGTTATAAGGGCCATGTCGGAGTGGTCTGAGCTTCTAATGGGATCTTGTAAGTTGTTCTTTCTAAAGATGTGACCAAACTTTGTCACCCACCTAAAACTTGTGTGGCACTACTTTGGGTGAGGAGAAGTTGTTCCTGTGTTCTATCATGACTGTATCCTTTTGCTACTGTTGTTGTGTGGAGGAACCCTTTGTGGGGGTCATGGATGTGGCAAAAATCTTGCCCTTTCTTTGGGAGCGAACCAGACAAAAAATGAATTTCCTAGTCTCAGAGACAATCTTGTTGCATTTCTTAGCAAAGATCAAAGAGGTGGCAGTAAGTGGGGCTACCTCCGATATCCTGTATAATGAATTACCCAAAGTAATAATAACAGCGCAAGGCCTTGACTCATACATAGTATGTCACCTCCACAAGTATGACTAGCCAAATAGTACATCACAAACATCCAGAGGTGCAACATCACACAATACCTCGTCTGTGAAGGGTTTGATGCTATAGGGAAGGCGACTCTACTCGCGAACTTGAAGATCTCATCCATGGTGAAGCCACCCAATATTGTATAGTTGCGAGTGTGGTGTAGTCGGTAGGCCCAACCACTTCATGACCTCTACTGAAATGAGTTTCTTTTGGCTACCATTGTTGACAATGAATTGTAGCAGTGAACCCTTCACCCACATCTGTGAGTAGAAAAGGCACTCCCCCTATTATGGATCTTTGGGCTCATTCTTTTGGATCTTGGCAGTGGCAATAATGACACTAGGATTTTCACCAATGATTTTCTTCCCTTTACCATTACCCTTGTTGGGTTCTGTCAAAGGGTCAGAACATGCATCTAATTCGAAAGCCTTCAACTCAACCATCAATGACTACTTGGTCTTGGTCCGCCACTCACTTGTGTTGTGAGTGGGGTTGTTATGGAACTCACATCACTTTTGATCCAGGTGGATGTTGGTGGCCACCAACCTATCCCATTTGGACCCCCACAACTGTCTCTTTCAGTTTTTCAGTTTCCTTAATTATAGCACAATTTACTATTTTTAGCAGTTTTTTGGGTCCTAAACTTTCGAAGCCGTTTTGAGGCCCTAAACGATGTTTTTCTGGAAACCTACCGCTAGCAATTTTGCTACCAAAAAATCTTCTTTTCCGTCGTAGTCCTAAGAGTGATCTTTCCAACTGGCTATCATGCGCATCAAACGGAGATAATACAACCAATTTGCAACCCCGGGAAGTTGATGTACCAACTTACCCAAAAACGGGGCCCACAATTTTCCGTTTCATCTTCTAGGGTTAGGTTTTGGAATGTGAAGGGTTTTCCATTGTTTCTCAACAATAAATAGGTCTTCGACCCTCATTGTAACAGGGTTCAGAACAGTTCAGAGGCATGTAGTTGCCACATCTCTTCTCAGAGATAAGCTACCATTGCCCTCGCTGGTTTATTTCTATTTCTAGTTGTAAGCATATTTCAGTATTTCCATTAATGAAATGAAGTATTATTTCTATTGCATCTTTGTGTATATGGTTATCTCTGTATTTTTTTGCGTTCCTGTTTAAATTCATATCAACTTTCTTGTGTCCTTCGAATTCGTGGTGTTGTTCTTGTCTTGCAGATTCGATAGGTTGTCTTGGATCACCCTGCCTTGGCTTTCTCCTTTGGTGTTTGGATTCATGCTTATTCTATTAGCGTATATATATGCTGTGTTGAGGGAGGAAATTTTCAAGAACTCCATCTCTTCCTAGATGTACTTGTGTAGGCATCCACGATATTTGAGTACCAAATGTAGCTCAAAGTCCTTGATACCCAACTGTGTGCGAAGGGTATGAAAAATATTTGTGAACTCTAGCACATCTTGGTCCCTTCCCTGTTGCACTGTGGTCCACTTTATCTGTTTGTCCTCATAGCTTTTGGTAATGTGATATTGCTCCTTAATGGTGTCCCGAAATGAACTCCAAGTGGGTGCAGCTGAAAATAGTGAGCCCGTACTTTCATCCTTGTGCTCACAGTAGGTTTATCACCAGTCCTTGACGTGGGGGGTTGCTTTGAGAAGAGCGAAAACAATCTTTTCCTGACTCAAAAATTCATGAACAGAAAAATACCCTTCTAGCAGATTTAACCATTTATCTACAACATCCGCATCTATCTGATGCTCAAAGATGGGGATTTCAAAATTAACTTGTACCTTAAAGGGTGTGGCATTTCTAGAGTAGCTGTTGGAAGTCGATGCATCGCCTTTGGGTAGCTGTTGAAGGATCTGCGCAAAGTTGTCCATCATCACGTTCCTTTGTCACTCGAGGGATTATTCGAGCAAGATTTTGATATGATCTCCTGCCCCGTCATCTTTATTTTCATTTTCCATGGGAGGCTGTTAGGATTTGTGAGGCTAGTCTTGCAAAGGTTCGACCAATTGAAGCCCTAACTCCTTATATCTCGACCTTGATGGGGACATGCAAAGAAAATAGAGAAAAATTAGATTGCTCTGATACCACTGATCCGGATTTAAATAGGAATGCATCAAATTAGAAAGATAACCATAAACATAGATATGTAGTGGAAATAACACTTCATTTCATTAATGTAAAATACTAAAATATGCTTACAAACAATAATGGAAATAAACCAACTAAGGCGATGGTAGCTTATCTCTAAGAAGCAATGTGTCAGCTATAATCCTTTGAATTGTGTTACAATGAGGCTCGAAGACCTATTTATTGTTGAAAAACAATGGAAAACCATTAACATCCCAAAACCTAACGCTAGAAGATGAAATGCCAAATTCTGGGTCCTGTTTTGGGTAAGTTGGTACATCAACTTCTTGGGGTCATAACTTTGGCACCTGATCATCGTTTGATGCGTACAATAGCTCATTAGAAAGACCTATCCAGGAATTACAACTTTGACAAGAGAAACAATGGTCCATGGATACATGATACTCCTAGATTTTCCAAAATAGCATTGTTTAGGGCCTCTTAGGACCCGAAAAACTAGTAAAAATAGTAAATTGTGCTACAATTACGGAAACTAAAAAAATGAAAGAGACAGTTGTGGGGGTCCAAGTGGGATAGGTGTGTGGCCAAAAAAATCAACCTAGATCATCTACTGGATGAGAATTAGTTGGGATTAAATGCCCATATTTTCTGCTAAGGAATGGCTTGTCTAAAGCAAAAATTATCATGTAAAAATATTATAAAAGAAAGGAGTTATGCAGGTGTGAGGGGATGGTATTGGTGAAACCACATCTTTTTGCAGAGCAGAGGGATCAACTTCATGGTGCAGGTAACAGAGGAGTTGTGTGCTTAGTGGGATGATCCCTAGAGGGTACCACTGGAGACAACACTACATCATTCCGTAATTTTGTAGCTGGACTTTGAAATGAATTTATTTGTAATTCAATTCTACATTTTTGTTCCTTCTGAATGATCTGAAGATTGTGATTTAATTGCTATAAGCGAAAGGAGTTGGGTGGTTGGGCCCACCATCCATTCTGTTGCCCCATTCCTCTTATTATTTCTTTGCATTTTGTTTCGATAGGTGCATAGTGTTTAAGCATGATTTGATACAGTTTTGCAATCTCATTCCATAACTCTATTTTATGCTGTAATAGCTTGATTTGCAATTTCATTCCATTGCTTTGGACATTTGAAGCTAATGATATCGTTAACAATTTTTATGACTACATGATATAATGGGGAAGGAAACAATTGATGTTAAATAATTTTGGTTGATTTCACTTTTGTATTATCCCAAGCATTAATGTCTACCTTCAAACCATAGTTTAGATGTAAAGTTGATCCTCGCATTTTGGCAAAGAATTGCATCCATTCTTAGAGTCTTAATGCCTAGATAAGAATACGGAAAGATTATCATATTTCTTTTATTGGCAGGTGAATTGCTCCCAAGAATTCTTCGAATGTTTTAAGGTTAAATATTTATATCCATTCATCATAATTAACTGTTGCCTAAGGCCATACACATATGTAAAATATTTTATGTGTTGAAGAGAACAGTGCTTAATGATCAACGTGCACTTGGAAGCAGTGAATGTATTCATCTTATTTGTTCCTTCTACACACTTTCCTTAAACTTGAATATTGAATCATTTCCAGAGAAGCAATATAATTTAGATTTCTTTTAAAAGCTTTCAACAGTTTCATTAGATTAATTGGAAAGAAGTTGCCTTATGTTTTATTTCATGCTTTTCATCTTTGTAACATATCAATAATATTTTAAGAGGTTTTTGCATTCTTTATTTCTTGAATTGCTTTGTTTTAAATGGGGCCTACATTCCCTTTTCCCCTGGACACCTGAGGAAGACTTACTGTAGGAGTCAACTCAACCAAGAAGAGGAGCCAAAAGTAGATTCCTAGAGTGTGTTTACTTTATTTTTGAAAAGTCTTGTTCCTTTTTCCTGAACGATGACTCCTTTGAATTTCTTGCAAAAGCTTGGTTTTTATTTGACAGATCCCTGAGGTAATATTCTAGAATATCTTTTTCTACACCTCTAAATTTATGTACCTGGATTGAAAAATTAAATTTTGGTGTAAATCCTACATTTATACCACCTGACATTTTGGCGTCGTTGTCGGGGAGGCGTTGTAGGGTAAGGCCTCAATTATTTGTCATGCTTTTCCATTTCCTTCACAATTGAATTACTAGATTAATGAGATTCCCCTTGCTTGTTGAAGCATACTGGATGACATTCCTAGAGAGCTCACAAGCTAGGTTTTCCTTTCTGCAAATGAGTGATTTCCTTTATTGCAAAGTGTGATGCTTGATTTTTTTCTTTTACTGCAATTTATTTTTTATGAGTAACTTCTTTTTTTACAAAGTGTGATGCTTGGTTTACTGTAATTGAGCTTCTTATGACAAATTTCTTTTAGTACAAAGTGTGTTACTTTTTCTACAATAGAGGTTATTTAATTTTTGCAAGTGTGATTTCCTTAGTTTACAATCTTGGTTTGTTATTTTTACTGCAACTGATCTTTTGAGTTTCGTAGGTGATAAAAGAACCCCCCACTCTCAATCTAGGTACTGACAAGACTTTCCAGCTAGTAGGAAAATGTCCGGAAGTGTGATGCTATTCAAAGAACTATCTTAAATTCTGGCAAAAGTTGGGATATCTGCTTCACAGAAAGAACACATCTTAGAATTATTTAGAAATCGATCTATGCCTCTAGAAGGAGAGAATCATGAAGAACTATAAGAGATTCCTAGGGAGACCAAGAAGCTATGGATCATGCTTGATGAGGGAAATCCATTAGAGGTAGATATTAAAGAACACCAACCCGATCCAACCTGCACTCTAGAGGATGAATAAAGAAAATTGGAGGATTTTCATGATGCACCAGATGTTGCCCATGAATCAAATGGCCAAGAGTATATGGAGCCCATAGAATCTTGATTTGAGATGACTGTCAGCATTCATCCCTCCTTTATCATTCGACAATTTGTAGCATCACATCAGTTAATGCAACTGGTTCCTCATGTTCTGGTATTTTCTCCAATATGCTTTCCAAATTTGAACATGAGTAGGATTATCCTCTTATTACGCACATGGATTCATTGGAAGTACTCCTATACTTAAAATGGAGTCTTCTACTTCTTAGGGTAGAGTAGGGTAGAAGAATAAAATCAATGCCACGCATACATTTTTTACAACAATGCAATTCGGGTTTCGACTTTCAAAGCATAGACACTGAAATTGGTTTTGATCCACATCAGTTGTTAACACCCACATCTATGAAAAATCTTGTTGAGTATGATTCACTCCAATACCTCATGATTTTGCAAAATTAACCATGATTAACCACTCTAATGAATTTGTCATCTGAGATATATATTTTTAGTTTCTCTTACAAGGTACTATTGGAGAACCCCCTATGGTGGACCACTCTTGCAAAGATCATAATAAGGTATTCATGAGAACACTAGCATTATTAACTTAAATAATCTTTTAGTCATTGTCTAAGATATTTTTAATAAGTCTTTAGGGTAGAGGAACTAGCCAGTAATGATTATCCATTAAAACTTTTCACGCCATCTCGTACTCTTAAGGAATAGATTTTTCTCCCCACTTATTAAATAACCTTTGAAGTTAAATACAATAATAATTTATAAAATATTTAGGGGAGGATAGGAGGTATCATGATGAAAATACCTACCATGATCATGGGACATAACATGCATGACATTATTGTGATGGTTACCAAGCCAGAGTAAATTAATTTTAGCCGAAAAGCTGAAAGATAGGAGGTCTCATCAGGAGTCAACCTATTCATCCATGTTACTTCTTGTGAGAAGCACTACCATCAGCTAGTTACCAAGCTAGGACAGTGGCCTTCATATAATTTTTAAATTAAATAAGAAAAATCTGAATCTATATCTAGTAAGTGGGACACAGGTATTTTGTTGGACATCTCTATTGAGGCTATGGACATTTGCATGCAGCAGGTGATCTGAAAATGAAATGTACTTGTTTAAGGGTGCAAGATATCCATTTTCCATAATTTCAAATGTGACTTATACACTTCAAGTGACCTCTAAAAAGGTGAAAACTTCCTCTTTCTTATACAGAGATAGACTGTAGGAGCATTCACCGGACATGTTACCTCTAAAGAGAGGATGAGTTCCAGAGGCTACCTAGCCCTCTACAGGCTCTACCTAAAGAAATAGCAAAGTAAACACTTAGAAGTCTTTGACATACACATACTTGAAGTTTGATGTCTTGCAGAATAAGACAAATAACTTTCTGTAGCTGAATAGGTGATTATGTGTGAATGAAAGTTATGTATATTTGTTGTTTAACACTATATATCAGTTTTGTTTAGCATATCATGTTTAGAAAATAAAAACATCAAAATGATAAAGCAGTTCACCCCTTCTGGGCTACATTTGCTGGACCAAGCCTCTCCAACTAGTCTTGTCCTCTTGTATTAAAAATGCTACAAAGGCTAATACAAGAATATGAGTTTCTCGAAAGACAGATCTAACCTTAAATATAGAATCAGAAGATAGGAATTAGCTAAACATGCTCTTTCCCAAGCACTAAAATAATGAAATTGTACCTGATACAGTACTTTCCCCAATTGGCACTAGTGGCGCTTTAGACTTGCATGGAGAATTTCGAGGTGAATATGACCTCAATTAGTTCCAAAACCTTCGTCATTAGACTCAAAAGGTCGAAAATAGTAGACATAGGCTTTTGAATCACCAAAAATGGATGAACATAGCCCCCAAACAGCTCAACCACTGAAATGGCCCTGGTGGCGCCTGGAACTTCCATGAAGCTAAAACACCTGCAAACGACCTCAGATGGCTGTGAAACCTGTGCCAATGGATTCCGAAGGTTGAAGAGACCCAAAATCAAAAAAAAAATCGTCCAAAATGGACTTTCCTAGCCAAATTTATGGCTCATTAAAGTTTCTCCATTCTGCCCCTAGAAAAACTCCAGTTAAGTTTAGTTGGAGCCAGTTAGGCCCTCCAAATATGGCGAGACCGCCAAAATTTGGCGCTCCACAAAAAGATCGGCCAACTAGACTGTTAGTTAACTACCAAAAAATTCCTTATGTGACCGCAAATCCCAGCTGGTGGTTTGCATTGGATTTCGTGCCGGGAGGTTAAGGGTCTAGACCCACGGTTTTGGGCTTAAGGTCACATGGTATGGGTGTCGGCCCTTAGAGGCTGGCCCCCTTCATTTCCCACCCAAAACCATTTTAAAAGTTAAATAAAGTTTTGTTAGAAAGCCTTACAAGATCTGTTATTGTGGTTGGATGGTAAGGCATAGGACTGTTGTGTTGGAGGTCGTGGGATTGAACCTCACAAGCACCAAAATTTTGAATAACGCACATACCTTTGCTGATGTCACCATGATGTCATCCAGGCCACATGTTAGTCTTCGAACCTGCCATTTGACAGACCCCCATTGGCTATCCAAAAGGAATATTTTCTAGAATATTCCAAGGAATATTCTATGAAATATTTTTTTTTTTTTGAAAAAATTCAAAAATTAAGGGTTATTGGGCGATTTTGTTTTTGGCATAACTTCTACATACGGGGATCGTTTTTCGAACCATTTGCAGCACCAGAATCAGGAGGACGAGATATATCTAGTTGTTTAGGTTCAAGCCAGTTCTGAGCACTTTCAGTTTTGACCATTTTACGACACTTGGTCTTGAGCTCCTAATCACACCTCCCAAATGAGAAGGCTTTTGGTCCCCAAAAGCTCACTGAATATCTGAACTAAACTGTACAGTACTTGAGGAACAGAAATATCCTCTTTTGTTCAGCCAAAAGAGCATACTGATGCCAAAATGTCCTACCTTATCAACTGTCATCATGGCAAATGCTGCTGCATATACCAAGTACTCGTCGAATCCTGACCAAGTTCTTTCGCCAGACAAATCTAAAATTGCAAGAACCAGCAATGAAACTTGCTGATATATGAGCTAAAATATTCCTCTGAACATGTGGGCTTGCTGACTGTCATGATGCACATCCATGGCACCTCCGCTCCAGAAGAATAACTGCCTCCCAAATGAGAAGGCTTTTACAAAGATAAAACCCTTCATCATTTCTCCTCTTTACAATCTTGGAGATCAAATTAACGTTTTCCAAGGCAATATTACATTACATGCATGGTTAAAAACAAAGTAATCAACCCTTCAAGTTAATCACACATACATGTTTAAAATACAAGGAAATCATCATGATCCCTATGCTCATGCATATCATTCTCATGCATGCAGTTTATCTTTCAACTTTCTCTTAAGTACAATCAAAAGTACAATATCCTCGAGCACATGTACATGTACTTTCAAAGCTGAAATGAATATAACTTTCACTGCGATAGAGTGAGTCTCATACTCATCTTTTACCTTCATGGCGAAATTTTTGCAACAACATAAAAAAACATGCATAGATCCAAAGTTTGTATGTACAAAAGGAGTATGTCTTACTGTGTCAAGAAGTCCATCCACTTCTTACCAAGCCACTTCAATGGCGATTTTTGTTGTAGCAGCAGTCCTTCATGTGAATCTTCCACCTCGATAATGGAATCCATAGATCCACTTGCGCCAATGTTTTTGTCCTCAAATTGCATGTGCTTTGGACGACTTGTTGGATGCAAGGTCCAACAATGAGAAACATGATGTCCCTTCTTTGGACAAAATTTACAACTTTCAAGCACCTTCTGAGAAAGTTTTCTTTGCCTCTTATGCTTCCTGTGTGCTTTCTTCTTCAACCAGCATCTTGAAGCAACATGGTTAAATCCACCACAAAATGCGCAACAAAACTTCCTCTTTTGCTGCATACAATGTCCATCCTTTTTGTCTTCGAGAGACGATGAACTAGTAGAGGAGACAAATTTCCTTTTCAGACTTTCATCACTGTGCTTGTCTTGAAAATTGTTTACATTTGCATGCTCGCCATAAGCGACATGTTTACCCTCTACTTGCTGCAATGATGGCTTAAAATAATTTTGGCATATATTCATTTGAGAACTTGGGATAAAGGTTGTTTTCAAATTTGCATCACATGCATTCAAGGATTTGAATTCTTCACCGTTAAACTGTTCATATCCAAGACCAACGTTCTTGGGTTGCTCCACAACTGAAATAGGATTAACCATGCCTTGTGCATGCTTGCCCAAACCATTCCCTTCTTGATAGCCCATGTTAAACATTAATTTGGACCCTAAGCCTCTGGTATGTTTCTCAAAAGAACCAACACACTTTTCAATTGAGGAAATTGAAGACAAGTTTGAATGCTTTACCTCATCCTCATGCATTTTCTTGGACAAATCTTCTTGAGCTTGAAGGAGTTGTTTCTCCATGTCATGAAGTCTTTGGAGAACTATTTCCTTCTCATCCTTAATAGCCAACAATTTTGCATGAAGCTTAACACTTTCTCTTTGATCCTCAATGAGAATCTGCACCATGTCCTTCACCTAAATGAACTCATTCTTCATGTCATCATTGAAGAATTTTGTGAAGGAGGAACCTTCACTTGTGGAAGAAGTTGACATTATGTAAATGGTCAATTAAATAAAAGAAACTTCCAAATAAGATTTCTCAAAGCTTTCAATCAAATGACAAGCTTTAACCAAATGTCAAACAAAAACCCCTTCTTATTCAAGCAACCATTTGCAACAAATAAAACAATCAATCTCTCACACTGCTTTAAAACCTTTTGCACAAACAAATGCTTAACTCGAGCTCTGATACCATCTGATCTGAAAATGGAATGTACTTGTTTAAGGGTGCAAGGTATCCATTTTCCATAATTTCAAATGTGAGTTATGCACTTAGAGTGACCACTAAAAAGGTGAAAACTTCCTCTTTCTTATACAGAGATAGACTGTAGGGGCATTCACTGGACATGTCACCTCTAAAGAGAGGATGAGTTCCAGAGGCTACCTGGCCCTCTACAGGCTCTGCCTAAAGAAATAGCAAAGTAAACACTTAGAAGTCTTTGACATACACATACTTGAAGTTTGATGTCTTGCGGAATAACACAAATAACTTTATGTAGCTGAATAGGTGATTATGTGTGAATGCAAGTTATGTATATTTGTTGTTTAACACTTTATATCAGTTTCGTTCAGCATATCATCTTCAACAAAAAAAGACATCAAAATGATAAAGCAGTTCACCCCTTTTGGGCTACATCTGTTGGACCAAGCCTCTCCAAGTAGGCTTGTCCTCTTTTATTAAAAATGCTACAAAGGCTATACAAGAATATGAGTGTCTCGAAAGAGAGATCTACCTGTAAATACAGAATCAGAAGATAGGAATTAGCTAAACATGCTCTTTCCCAAGCACTAAAACAGTGAAATTGTACCTGATACAATACTTTCCCCAATTGGCCCTTGTGGCCCTTTAGACTTGCATGGAGAATTTCAAGGTGAAGATGACCTCAATTGGTTCTAAAAACTCTGCCATTAGACTCAGAAGGTTGAAAATAGCATACATAGGCTTTTGAATCACCAAACATAGATGTACATAGCCCCCAAACAACTCAAGCACTGAAATGGCCCTGGTGGCCCTGAAAGCTTCCCTGAATCTAAACAGTGGGAAGAATGCCTCAACAGGAAAACAAACTGTAAAAATGGATTTATAATGCTGAAAACCTTTAGGAATGACCTTCATTCCACATTCACTAGTTGCACAATTCCCAATGCAGCTCCCAAAATGATTTGGCCCTAGTGGCTCCTGGAACTTCCATGAAGCTAAAACACCTGCAAACTACCTCAAATGGTTGTGAAGCCTATTCCAATGTCTTCACAAGTTCGAAGAGACCCAAAATAAAAAAAAAAATTGTCCAAAACAGACTTTCCTAGCCAAAGTTATGGCTCATTAAAGTTTCTCCAGTTTGCCCCTAGAAAAACTCCACTTAACCTTAGTTGGAGCCAGTTAGGCCCGCCAAATATGGCGGGACCGCCCAAATTTGGCGCTCTGCCAAAAAATCCACCAATTGGACTGTTAGTTAACTGCCCAAAAATTCCACATGTGACCGCAAATCCCGGCCGGTGGTTTGCATTGGATTTCGTGCCGGACAGTTAAGGGTCTAGGCCCACGGTTTTGGGCTTAAGGTCACATGGTATGGGGGCTGGCCCCCTTCATTTCCCACCCAAAACCATTCTAAAAGTTAAATAATGTTTTGTTAGCAAGCCTTACAAGATCTGTTGCTGTGGTTGGATGGTAGGGTGTAGGACTGTTGTGCCGGAGGTTGTGGGATCCAACCTCACAAGAACCAAAATTTTGAACAATGCACATACCTTTGCTGATGTTAGCATGATGTCATCTGGGCCACACATTTGTCTCCGAACCTGCCACGTGGCAGACCCCCATTCGCTGCCCAAAAGGAATATTCCCTAGAATATTCCAAGGAATATTCTATGGAATATTCTTTTTTTAATTTTTTGAAAAATTCAAAAATTAAGGGTTATTGGGCGATTTTATTTTTGGCATAACTTCTAAATACGAAGATCGTTTTTCGAACTGTTTGCGGTGCCAAAATTAGGAGGACAAGCTCTATCCAGCAGTTTAAGTTTGAGCTAGTTCTGAGCACTTTCAGTTTTGACCATTTACGACACATAGTCCTGAGCTCCTGATCAGCAAGGCCATGTCTATGATATTAAAGTTAATGGCATACTAATATTTACTCGATTATATTTCTCTTTCCCCAAAACTCATCATTTTATTTCTTATAAAATGGTTTTAACATGATTTTAGCATGATGCTTTGAGTTCTATCTTTCAGAAATTAGGAATATTTAATAAGGTGGTACCCTTATTGGAGGTAATTTTTTGTAGTGGAATTAGAATTAATTCAGTTTTGTATCTAGATGACAACAAAATTTAGAGTGTTCAATGAAGAGGTTGTTAATTTGTCCAGGAAGGTGTCATACTATTCTATTTTTATTTCCCTTTTCTGGTATCATAGCTCACCTCAATTACTTATGATATTTAGTGTGATGAATTTCTCAGTGATGATTACTCACTAGGTGTGGATGGACAAGAATGTGTGTTGATTGTGGCTGCCTCTAAATAATCACTACATGACCTAGGTAGAGGATTGTTATAGTAGGTGTAGGAATATTTTGGTTGTCTTCTTGAAATTGCACCTTTTCAACAAACATTTGATTTTTTTCATTAATGTTATGACAAGCACAGTGTTCATTTGAAAGATGAAATCATGTATGTGATGTCTATCATAAAGGTCTAGTACTCTTTTTCCATAATGTATGGTACAAATAATTGTTTTCCCTTACCTGATCCTATTACCTTGAACTTTTATCATTCCTGCACTTGATAACTTCATCAGGGCTGTAACCTAGTTTTAGTTGGCACTGTAATAGTGATGTCGCACACTTGATGAATGTTTTGAAAATGATGACATACGATGATATCTTAATATTTCCTTGCCAAGATTTTTTCTGACACTTTTGTTGGGGAGAATAGCTTGATCTTTAAATGTTTCCCCTACCTTCTTCCATGATTTTATAATTCAACTTACAAGAGGATATGCAACAAGGTTAGCATAGGGGAGTGTTGAGCCTCCATTTTGTCGAGATTTTCATGATTTTATTGAATACTTTTATGCATGTACTAAGTGTCTATAATCATTATTATTCTTTTTATGCATTATTAAGTTATTATTTAGAGGAATTTAGTGCTGAAAATTGTTGCTCTATGAACTCTTATTGTTTTGTTAATTTGAAGGGTATTTAATGTGAAAATGTCATTAACATTAGGCTCTTTTGTGGCAGGTTCTAACAGTTCCAGTACTGGCAGTTCTTGTACCATTTATTTATGTACCAACAATACAAGAGATATTAATGTTGTTGGATTTGATAGTTTGGCATGGACTTTGACATTCCCTGGGAGAAATTGTTCTTACCATTTAATTGCTCGTAGATGTAACAAGAAACTGCCACATCCATTGGAGTACAATATTCTTCTCAAACTACTCTTTAAAGCTGAGTTGATCATGATTTTATCCATATGCCAACAAGCCTTGGTCCTGCACTCACCTTCCTATATCATATAATGTTCTTGCACCATGCATCATATTCTTGCACCAATTCAGATATTACCGCATTCCTCCACCAATTTAGTTCTACAACAATATTGCTGCACCAATTTGGGGCTTTCATACATTGACACATTTATGGGAAAATATAAATAAGTTTTTGTTCAAAATTTCATTTGAACACTTCCACATGAGTCAATATAAACCTAGGTTGTACGTACTTATATTTAGCGAATCATTAATGCTTTAACCTTGAATTCACAATAGTTTCTAGACTATCGATTTCTTGCTCGATTTCCACGCCGATTGTAGTAAATCTCAAAATTCTGAAACATGTGTTTTTTTTCCAGCACAGGAAGTTGAATAACACGTGGGTCAATTTCTAAAATTGGTAATGGTTAAGGAGATATGACAAGTTATTTGGAGGCAGTTTGTTAAAAATATCATTTTTTTCCATAATTCTGGAAAATGATGAGATTTCAAAAATATGTATCAAATCTTCATTCTTTCAATAGGGTAATAGTTGTACTGACATTCTATTTAATGAGAATTAGTTTTGATTCAACCCCTATGTTGTTTTCTAAGGAATGGCTTGCCTAAAGCCAAAATTATCATGTAAAAATATTATAAAAGAAAGGAATTATGCAGGTGTGAGGGGATGGTATTGTTGAAATTGCATTTGTTTTGCAGAGTAGAGGGATCGACTTCATTGTACAGGGAAGGAAGGAGATGTGCTCATTGTGTGATGATCCTTGGAGGGTACCATTGGAGCCAGCGCTGCATCATTCCATAATTTTTTAACAGGACTTTGAAATGAATTTATTTGGCATTCGATTCTTCATTTTTGCTCCTTCTTAATGATCTAAAGATTGTGATTTACTTGCTTCAAGAGCAATGTGTTGGGTGGTTGGGCCCACCATCCAATTCGTTGCTCCATTCCTCTTACAATTTCTATGCATTTTGTTTTGATAGTTGCATGGTGATTAAGTGTGATTTGATATATAGTTTTCCAAAATTTGTAATGGTTAAGGAGATATGAAGAGTTCTTTGGTGGAATTTTGTTAAAAATACCATTTTTTTCTAGAATTCTAGAAAATGCCCAGATTTGGAAAATTCATATCAAATATTCATTCCTTCAATAAGGAAATGGTTTTACTAATAGTCTATTCGATGAGAATTACCTGGGATTCAATCCCCATGTTCTTTGTTAAGGAATGGCTTGTCTAAAGCCAAAATTATCATGTAAAAATATTACAAAAGAGATGAGTTTTGCAGCTATAAGGTGATGGTATTGGTGAAATCAGTTTTTTTTTGCAGAGCAGAGGGATCGCCTTCATCATGAAGGGAAGAGAGGAGTTGCACACCTAGTGGGATGATCCCTGGAGGAGACCACTGGAGACAATGTTGCATCATTCCATAATTATGTAATAGGACTTTGAAATGAATTTATTTAGCATTCAATTCTATGTTTTTTCTCCTTCTGAATGATCTGAAGATTGTGATTTAATTCCTGCAAGGGAAATTAGCTAGGTGGTTGGGCTCACCAGCCAGTCCATTGCCCCATTCCTCTTACGATTTATTTGTAGTTTGATTTGATAGCTCCATGGTGTTTAAGTGTGATTTAATACAGTTTTCCAATCTCATTCCATAATTCTATTTTATGCTTTGATTGCTTGATTTACAATTTCATTCCATTGGAGTAGACGTTTGAAGTTAATGGTATCGTTAAGCATTTTTATGACTGCGAGATATAATGGTGAAGGAAACAATTGTTGTTAAAGAATTATGGTTGATTTCAATTATGTAATATCCTGAGCATTCATGTCTACCTTCAAACCATATTTAAATTTTATCCTCGCATTTTGGCGAAGAATTGCATCGATTCTTGGCGTCTTAATGCTTGTATAAGCATAAGGAAAGATTATCATATTGTTTTGTTGAAAAGTGAATTTTCTAACAAGAATTCTTGGAATGTTTTAAGGTTAAAAAGTTATATCCCTTCATCATAATTGACTGTTGTCTCCTCCCATACACATATGTAAAATATTTTCTGTGTTGAAGAGAAAAGTACTTAATGATCATGGTGCACATGGAAGCAAAGAATACATTCATCTTATTTGTTCCTTCTACACACTTACTTTAAACTTGAATATTGGATCATTTCCAGAGAAGCAGTATAATTTATACTTCCTTGAAAAGCTTTCAATGGTTTCATTAGTGGAAAGAAGTTTCCTTATGTTTTATTTCATTCTTTTCATCTTTGCAACATAGCAGTAATATTTTAAGAGGTTTATGTATTCCTTACTTATTGAATCTCTTTCTTTTGAATAGGTCCTACATTCCCTTGTCCCCTGGAAAACTTAGGGAGAATTACTACAGGAGCCAACTCAACCCAGAAGTGGAGCCAGAAGTAGATTCCCAGAGTCTGTTTACTTTACCTTTAAAAACTATTGTTCCTTTTTCCTGAATGATGCTTCTTTTCAATTTCTTGCAAAAGCTTGGTTTTTATTTGATAGATCCCTGAGGTCATATTCTGGCATATATTGTGCTACACCTCTAAGCTTACTTACCTGGATTGAAAAATTAAATGTTGGTGTAAATATTGCATTTATACGGCCCATAATGGCCCATGACATGACATGACATGAAACCAATGACATGGACTATATGATGACAGCTCAATGTCAAGCAATTCTTTGTCGTTGTTTGGTTTTTTATTCTTGAATGTTATGAAACCAATGCACAAAATAGAATAAAAGGTAGATCAATGACTTGAGAAATAGCCTCCTTGAGGGAAAAACCTTCATTACATCACATATATGAACAATTCTTAGATGATACAAATGATAAGACCTTCTTGGTATATACAGGAGTCTAAAGGGTCAATATAATCAAAGCTTACATAAAAATAATAATGTAAGGGAACAACAATAACCATAGTGGGATTCTATGGGGATCAAGAATACCAACATTGGGGATATATGGGCACAACAATAACAATAAGGGCCTACACAAACAATAACAATAAGGTGGATACACTAGTATTATATGGACCAAACATTCCCCTCTCCTTCAAAAAGACATTTTGTTCAATGCTTGAGTAGTTCTGGATGCTTATGTATAAAATTTTAATCCTCCCATGTAGAATATTTAGCAGGAATGTTCTTCCACTTAATGAGATACTCTGAAATTAATCAATTTCATAGTTGTCAAGTTCTTATTTCCATGACTTCTTCAAGCTCAAATATGATTTTTCCTTCTTCATCAAGTTATGACAATGTTGTTTGAACTAGGAGCTTGTCACTAATAACCTTCTTTAACCATCAAGCATGGAAAACTAGGTGTACTCAAGAAGATGCAGCCAACTCGAATTTGTATGCCATAGTACCAATCATTTGCAACACCTTGTAAGGACTATAGTACTTGGGTGATAATTTATTATCCTTCTTAGCTTGATGGAGAGACATTTTTTTGTATGGTTGTAACTGTAAAAATACTCGATCACCTACATCAAAATTTGTTTCACTGTGATGATGATCTTCCTATTGTTTCATTCGATTCTACACTATAGCGAGGTTATCCTTTAAGAGTGGGAGAAATTATTTTTGATGCTCAAAGTGATCTTCCACTTCTTGAATGTTAGCATTTTGTATTAAAGATGATATGATGGATGGTGGATGATATCCATAAATTGCCATAAATGGGGTCAGTTTTTCTACAGTATGGAAGGAAGTGTTATACGACAATTTAGCTAGAGGTAACCACTTGACCGTTTGTGTTTTTTATCAGATACAAAGCAATGAAGATATCCTTCCAAACGTTCATTTACTATATCAATTTTCCCATCAGATTGAGGATAATAAGATGAGCTATAACATAATCAAGTACCAAGACAAGAAAATAATTTTGTCCTAAAATTTCCATTGAAAATGGGATCTCTATCACTTACAATAATCTTTGGGTTTCCATGTAGATTTTGAATTGTTTCCATAAATGCAGTAGTAATTGTACTAGATTTAAAAGGATGAGATAGTGCACAAACGTGTGCATACTTGCTAAGTCTATAAGCTACCACCATGATGACACTTTTTCCTTCATACTTAGGTAAACCTATGATAAAATCTAGCGAGACCTCCTCCTAACGATGACTTGGAATGGCTAAATGTTGTAATAGACCCGGGGTCTTAATTGTCTCAACTTTACTTTGTTGGCAAACTAAAAATTCTACCACAAATTTTTGGTTATCATATTTAAGGAAATCCAAAAGAAATTCCTACTCGACCCCGTGGTATGTTTTTAAAAATCCCAAGTGCCCTCCTAAGGGGAAGGTGTGCAATTCCAAAATATTTTTTTGCTTGAGTTGAGAATGCTTACAAAGATATAAGAGATATTTGTACCAGTTCTATTGGGATCTTAGCACAAATTTTTAATGAGTGTCGAAACCTTTTCATCATTCTTCTATTCATCCCTTACTTCAACTATCCAATCCATATGGATAATAGAAATGGAACAAAGAAATTCTTCCACATCCTCATCCTTTCTTGACAGTGCATCTGCAACAACATTTTTCTTCCCTTTTTTGTAGATGACTTCAAAGTCATAACCCAGCATCTTTGTGACTCATTTCTGTTTATCTTAGATAAAAAAATTTCCAAAAATTATTTAAGACTATTATGAATTTTTTAACCTTTAAGTGTCTTCCCATAAGCTAAGGTCGCCATTGCTTTAGTGCATGTAGTATTGCCAACATTTCCTTCTCTTAAATAGGTTTGTGTAAATACTTTCCTTTGACTGGGTGCTTTTCAAAAGAAATGGGTCTTCCTTCTTTCATTAAAACAAAACCAATAACATTTCTCAAGACATCACATTCTACAATAAAGGGTTTTTTGAAGTCTAGCATAGCTAAGATTGGTGCTTGGCACATTTCCACTTTAAGATGTTCAAAGCACTTAGCTGCTTCTGGAGTCCAAGAAAATGCATCTTTATTCAGTAATGTTGTTAGAGGAGCTATTATTCTCCCATAATTCTTAACAAACTTACGATAATACCCTGCCAACCTGATAAATCCTTGAAGATGGTTTATGATTGTGTGGATTTTCCATTCCTTAATGGATTCAATTTTGTTAGGGCATACCTTAACACCCTCATGAGATACAATATGAGCCAAGTAGTCCACCTCCTCTAGTCCAAAGAAACATTTGGTGGTTTTTTCATATACCTGTTTCTCCTCCAATAGTTTGAGCACTATGTCAACATATTGAACATGATCCTTCCATGTCTTGCAATATATTACTATGTCATCAAAAAATACTAACACAAATTTTCTAAGGAATTGTTTGAAAATGGAATTCACTAAACCTTGAAATTTTGAAGGTGTATTAGTAAGGCCAAAAGGCATGACCAAAAATTCATAATGAGCCTCATCAGCTCTGAATGTTGTATTCATAATTTCTTGAATTTTCATTCTAATTTGATGATATCCTCAATGAAGATCCAACTTGGTGAAGTAAATGCTCCATGGAATTCATCCAACAATTCATATATGACAAGAATGTGAAATTTATCTTTAATGGTGAGCTTGCCGATCTTCCTATAAAGCAGAAACATACACCATGATCCATCCTTATTGTTCACAAATACTACTAGAGCAGAGAAAGAACTTTGAATAGGTTGAATTATACTGGCCTTTAGAATTTCTGCAACCATACATCCAATTTCACTCTTTTGGGCATAGGGATATCTATAAGGTTTGCTGTTTGGAGGAACACTTCCTAGAATAATATGAATATCATGATCATGATCATGAATAGGTGGGATGCCTTTGGGAGTCTCAAATAACTTGGACAAATTGTCCACTAATTTTTGGAGATTTGGAGAAATAGATGATTTCAATGTTTCAACCTCTAGTGGGCATAGTTGTGCAATTATGCCCTGTTTTTCTTTCTTAATAAGATTTGTCATGACATGAGAGTTTATTCCTTTTCCTAGTTTCCCTATGATAACCATTAATTCAAATTTCATTCCTTCACAAAAAAAATTCAAAAAAAAATCTTGAAAATTAAAATCTATCGTCCCCGAAGATTGTAACCATTGGACTCCTTGTAAAATATAAACACCACCAATGGGAATGGAAATAATTGGACTATTCAATACATATTCACCCATGATTATCTTGATATTATATCTCTTTCCATAGAATTTTATAGTTCCTCCATTTGCATCCATCACTTGAAACTCTGGTGTTGGATATAGGAAGCAATTCAATTCCTTAGCTATCTTACAATGATTAAAATTATGGGTACTACTTGAATCAATCAACACTATTACCTTTTTCTTCTTGATATATCCTTATATCTTAAGATTTTGAGAAGTGGTAATTCTTGCTAATGCATTAAAAGATATGGTTGGATTCATTTTTTCTTTCTCTATGATTGGTTCCTAGTGTATATCCTCCTCTTTTGATGTTTATTTCTCATTTCCTTCATCCTCTTCAGAATATATGTAGGATAATTTCTTCTCAGCAAACTTATGACCTTTATTTTATTTTCTATCACAACTGTAACAAAGCCCTTTTGCTCTTTTTTCCTCCAATTTTTTGGTGTCAAGCTTGTAGGTTATGGAAATTTAGGAGCAACAACACTTCCATCTTTATAGTTGTGAGTGGTAGAATTCGTTATTGCCATAATTTTTCTTTCAAGTTTTATTTCCACCCTAAGTGCCTTCTCCAATGAATTAGGTTGTAAATGATGAACCTCATGTTGTATATCATCCTTTAAAGTCCCTATGAAGACATCAATCCTATGCTCCTTTGGAATATCAATTACACTGATATTCAATATTTGGAAGTTCTCAATGTGCTCCACCATTTAACCATTTTGTTTGAGATTTATCAATTAGATAAAGAAGGTGTTTCTCTTTGTATGCTCATAATGTGTTATCATTTCCTCTGTTAAAATTGACCAAGTGACAAGTGTTTTATGAGAACAAATCCATAGATACCATACAAACTAATTGTGTTCTAAATATAAAGATGAAACATGTACCTTTTGTGTGTGTTGCACATCATGGAGATCAAAATATTGTTCCATCTTTAACATCCATGTTATTGGATCATTTCTTGAAAACTTCCTCATATCTATATTTGGAATGTGGTGGATCTTAAACCCAACATTGGGGTCTCTAAAATCATATTTCATATTATTTTTGTCCTCATCTTTATGTTCATGGAGAACATTCTCACCACTAGGAAGCATTTCATGTAACCATTATGTCAAACCTTCCTTCAAACCTTCTATGTCTTCTTTTAAACCATTATTCAAATTGTCCATGTTTCCTTTCATTTTTTCTTCTATACCATCCATCTTAGCTTCTAGTTCAATTTTTTTCTCCTCTTTGTAGGAGTGAAATTTTGATATATCATGTTGCATTTCTTATTCTTCTTCACACATCATAGAAGAAATTTATGGTTTCTTACTAGGTGTGTCCATTTTTTTATTTAAAGGAATTCTGAAATCAAATAATGATATATATGCTTTACTATTCCCTTTGAATTATATCAAACTGGTTTTTCAAACAAAGTTCATGCAAATATAAAGAAAAAAAAAACACACTTTTTATTTCTTTTTTGAAGCTCAACATTGAAACTCTTTTATCTTTGTAATTTCGGATCTCCAAGCTTTGAAATTTTGACCTATAGTATTCCTCTGAGTCTTATTTCTAATGCCATAAGTCAGATCAAAATTGTATTCTTCAAGATAATTGTATGCGCAATATCCCACAATGGCTTGCTTATAGACTAGTGTAATAGAGAGAATGTATACAAAATACCACATGTCATTGTTTTTACCTCTGTCCCTAAACATGATACACAATCCATTAAAGTTCATTCACTTTATATCACATTTTACGAAATTCAAATCTGATGCTCAGAGAAAAAAATGACAGTTTTCCCAAGGTAATTTGTTTGAGACTAAATTCTAGAGCATGACAAAACCCTAACGTCTTCAGACCATATCTCAGAAAATATAGCAATCCAATATCTGAACATATTATAGGAAATTCATCATAATTCGAGCTCCACATGGTCATAGTTTCAGCTTCTGAAACATTGTAGAAAAAATTTTATAGCGAAAATTCCAAGAGGATTTGTCTACAACAGTGAAACCCTAGAATCCAAAGCTCTGATACCAAATGTTATGCAACTAGCTTAGAAAATAGAAGAAACGATAGATCAACAACTTGAGAAATAACCTCTTTAAGGGGGAAACCTCTTTTACATCACAAAAATGAATAATTCTTGGATGATACAAATGAAAATATCTCCCTGGTATACATAGGAGTCTAAGGGGTCACAATATAATGAGAGGCTATATAAAAATAATAATGTAAAGGCACAACAATAAGAATAGTGGGCTTCTATGGGGCAAAACAAAGAAAACACGGGGGATACATGGGCACAACAATAGTAATAAGAGGGGTAAACTAACAATAAATATAAGGGGGATACACTACTATTATAAGGACCTAACATCAAATATATAAGATGATCTCTTCTTACAACTCCATATGGCTTAGAGATGAGAAGTCTTCAATGTTATCTAGACCTTGAGGTGTTGTCACAATTTGATGTCCCTTTGTTTCCTCTTGATTGATCAACTTGCAGTTGTAGCTACATAGGTGTCTTCTAGGACTCCTTCTCAATCTCCTTCATCATCAGCCTATCGTAGCATGATATAATACCTGTGACTTTAATTCACTCATGACAAGATGACATCAGTCAGATAAAACCCTAGTTTAATATGCATCATGATGATCCATTGACTGAGCTAGGTGGGAGGATCAACGAAAGGCTCAAGGAGTGCACATTTTTGTAGCTTGGGTAGTCAAGGGTGAGGAATAACCCTTGAGATTACAAAATGAGTAGTTCAAACTGGACTGGACATGACAATTACACGGCTGAGGGATTAAAGAAGCTAGGTTGAGGGCATGAGAACTGATTTTTCCCACGTTGAAATTCTGGAAAGGATAGGAGTCTAGGTGATTATGGAATTTCTCATTTCAGGAGCTCAAGGATGAGGCTTGAGGAGTGATACTACACGATGTGCATTCCAGGCTTGGCAAGAGGGAAATATTGTGGAATTATATAGCTCAAGGGTTGGTCTTGAACACTAAGATTGCATAGCGCACATGTTCGGGAGGCAAATATTGAGAATTATGTAGTGCCAAGGTACAAGGTTACTTCCTCAGGACTAATGCTACGTATTGTGCATTCCAAGAGAGTTGCATGAGGCTAAGTGGCCTCATCAAGGAGTTTTTCCAATTTTCACTAAGTGTTGGATCAACGAGAGGAGTTTGAACAATAAATACTTGAGCATGATCATATAGTTAGATTACTTGATTGCACAACATGGAATACCCAGAACACATGAAAAACATACTTTTGCTCAATGTGATAACTTACACATAGTGTGATACCACACTATGTGATGACAGTGACGAGACTTGCACAACTGTGCTTAGTGTGACACGACACTTTGTGATGATAGTGACGAGGCTTGTGCAACAGTGCTTGAAATCTTGGAAATGGGCGTGATAGATGTTTTCATGATAAAAAGACTCATTTACACAAGCATTACCCCAAAAATAAACCAAAACTTTCTTGTGTGCATTATGAAAAACTTAACATGAAATAAGATGACACTTTGATCTTCTCACAAATGGGAGCATAACACTTAGATAAAACACATACAATGACTCTTAATATTTTATATGATAACATGAAAAGTCAAAGTAGGCTCTAAAATTTGGATGTAGGCCAAAATTTTGGAGGATTTTGTAGTAATGACACATCAATCCAATGAAGATTCTACCATTGGCAAAAATCTAATTGTGCTTCAACAAGAAAAAGGATAATATTTTTTGTTTCATAGAGTGTTGCTCAAGCCTAAGAAGAAGATAGTCGAAGAACTAGAACAAAGAATGAAAGTTCTCAAAACTAGATTTAAGGTCCAAGGAATGTGTTTTAACTTGATCATAAATGGAGGAAGTGTTGAAGAATGTAACTAGGTTCGGTCATCATAATTGTACTTGAAGTCAAAATGTAATATATTTGTCAAAATAAAGAAATCTTTTTTCACCATTATTTTAATTAACTTTGTAAAGCATTCATTTCATGCTTGGGTATAATATATAGTTCAAGCCTCCATTGTAGGCTTTAGGATTGTTGTCAAAGTTAATTTGTCAAGACTCCTCCATCAAGTCAAAGTCTCCTTACTATTGAAAGAATCCTCATCAAGTCGAACTACCTAAAATAATATTGTGTCATCCTAAATACAAATACACATCTCTTCATTATTCATGTTATATTGTTTAGGATGGACATAGAACTATATATAAAATCCTATGGTCTTCGCATTAAACTATCAAACAAGCTCGAGTTTCAAAGAAGTTTTGGTGGTATTTGTGGAAAATTTCGGTGATCTCAAGATAGAACCTGGATGAGCTCAGAGACAAGCTTGGATAAGGAATTTCATATTTTAGGTGGAATTATATGGATGAGCTCATATGGTTTCAATATAACCACATTTTAGTGCTATGCTAACTACAATTTGGTGCTACTACATTATCAGTGTTACTACAAGACCACAATCTCAGTGCAATTAAGAGATCGATGCCACCACAGTGAGAAGGGACTAGTGTAATCACAGGGAAAATATCCAAGTGCCACCGTAGAAATTAAGTCTCTTATTTCTATTACAATGATAAGGTATCATAGATATTGTAGTGATGATGTGTCAGTGCAAACTTACTGGAAATAATTCGACGCTAAAACAGTCAAACGAGAAGGATGACTTTATGGAGGTAGTCTCGAATCTAAGTTGTAAGAATCTTGGTTGTCTCATCTTGAGTCTAAGGAAGAACTTTGACTAGATTTTCCACTACAGTGGGGTTTTCCCCTGGTAGTGTGCCTACATCTTGTGTTATATTTTATTTGTTGCTTGGAATTAGTCTTGCTGATAAGAAAAGATATTTCAAAAGAAAAAATAATAATAATTAAAAACATCACAAGATAATGTCATAATAAGAGTAATCATTTAATTTCCATTATTTTCATTTCTCAACAGAAATTATAGAGAATTTAGTGTCCACTAAAGTCATGGACAAGCTGAAACTCCAAATTTGAGTCCATCCAAATTCATACAAGGTCTCATGGTTACAAAAAGGGAAAAGGATGGTTGCAACTAAGCAATGTGTATTAAATTTTGAAATCAGTAGCCCTCAAGAGAGGGTATTGTGTGACATGGTTGACATGGACACATTCCACATACTTCTTGCAAGACCATGGATGTTTGATAAGAAAGTTCACCATCATCATCGAGAAAATACATATTATTTTAAGAAAAATGGCAAGTGGTACAAACTCACCCCAATGCGAGAAAGTAGATTTGTAATAGTAGGTACCAACACATGTAAGAGAAAGCTCATGTTGTGTTTAGCTGAGTTTGAACAAAAGTAAATAAAGGTGAAATTATGCCTATTAGTAATACCAAAAGTTATGCAAGAGGAAGACAAAATAGAAACCATCCCAAAAAAATTAAATCCTTGTTAGATGAATTCAAGGAAATTATTGTTGATGAATGGCCAAAATGACTACCTCCAGTGAGAAGTATTTCTCACCAAATCAAATTGATTCCTATATTGAGCTTACAAACCAAGTCATCTTATGGGTGTTGGCATTATGGCACAGGTTTGGCACTATGGCACTGGTGTTGTCCTTGATGGCAACTCACTTTGGTGACAAATCACAGTTCAGGCACTCAGAAAGAAGAAAAAGACATATACGTAGGTTCACTTTTATGAAACTGCATATACACACGGGTTGGATGTTCCCAAGGCGTGTGTGCGTATAAACGCACTTTCATGCAAGGAAAAGCACGTACATATGGGAGAACTTATTTTTGGTTCGTGGTATTTAGGCCTTGGTATTTGAACCTATGGTTTTGGACCATGGTATCTCATCATAAGTGTTGATCCCAAGTATTGGGTCCATGGTATTGAATTGTTATGGTTTTGGACCGTGCTATTGTGAAAGGCCTAAGGCTATAAAAGAGGAAGGAGATCATTTGGCAAGGAATCATCGGTATTATTGAATATCTGATAAAGTGCTGGATCTGGAATATCGTGATTCGGTTATGGTGCAGATCTAGATCTGAAGGAAGAAGGAACCTGAGTGCAAGGAGAAGGATAAGTTGTTTTGATGGGTCAGAATCTTAAGGCTTGAAGGATAGTATCTTTGTATGATTTTGATGTGTTCTATGTGACGCTTGCTTGATTTATAATCTGGGTAAACTAATATCTGAACATTTGAAGGGGTATATTATCTTTATAGATATTGTTAACACCCAGGTTGTTCCCTATGACTCCCAAGGGAATACAGCCGGGGTAAACACTAACCAAACTTTGGATTATAGGTCCTAGCCTATCTATAATCAGAAAGGGCTCTCTCTTTAAATTACGGCTATGCTTGGTGAGTATCTTAGGCTAGTTTAAAGTTTCAGTTTCCTATTTGAGAACTTTAGTTGATGAAATTTTGTTGTAAGAAGGGCATGAAGAGTTCAAAAGATGCTAATCCATTGGGTATATGGAGTCAGAAAAATGAGATAGTTCTGGTGTCTGTGGTGGAGAGAGTTTTGTTGCAAGGCTAGATGGCTATTGCCGATATAATTTCTGATTTAGTGAGTAAAACAATGGGATGTGAAGTTACTGACAGTGTGATATCAATTTGAACAACAATCTCTACTTAGTAGCATAAATGAATTACCAAAGAGTGACTGTGAGGTATTCAAAGCTTATTGGAGCAATTAAGAATTCCAATTTAAACAGCTGAAAGTTATGAAAACATTTATAGTGAAGATAGATTGAGATCAGGGTGTCTCCATGGACCAATCCTGAGCTATTCTTTTTCTTTCTTTCCTAGATTTCAGAACAATATGTGAGAGTCATGAGTTAAAAGGAATAACAAAAAACATTAACAGAGCTAGGGGAACACTTATTATATCAAGTCATAGCACTAGAATCCTGTAGCATTCAACGGTTCCAATCACAACATGCACCAGTAAGACTCAGTTCCTGTAAACTCCAAGCTTTATTTATAACATCCTTCTGCAAATTACAGCCGAGTTCTCATTTCTTCATAAGAGAACAACAAAACCAACAACAACCCCTTCAAAATTTGTGCGAGGGGGAATATATACAAATAGGTTTTACAAAATATCTAACTGCTGAGTCACTTGATACATTAACTATGCTCACCAACTTTACAAAATATCAGATAAGAAAGTTATTTCTAGTCTGAGTGTAAGATAAATGGTCTTTAATGTTGTGAGGCCTCTTCTTGACCTTTGGAAGAGAGTGAGTCAGTTGAGCGTTTCTGCTTTAATGCTGAATGATGTGAATGATGTGTCTTTATGCTCTGTCATGATGAAGCTTTTCTCGGCCCTGCTACCTATAGCTGTCATTGCTTCTTTTGGTGGCTGAATCTTCATGCTAAGGTGGCTCATTCCACCTTTCAGTCATAGTATGTGTATCACACTTTCTGAATGTGATGACTTATATATTTTGAAGACAAAATTTAGATGAAGCCTCTTGTTTATAATAATAATTGTATCATGGAGACCCACCAATCCTGCATAGGCAATTGATGCCTCAAAATTGCATCCATGGTCTCATCTCCCTCTGTGTATTTGTAGAAATTCGGAGGCGTTTCAAAGAGATGGCTAATCTCATTCATAATAAAAAAAAGATTCTCTATTCTGTCATAGAGACTTTTCCCAGATGTTGACCCTGTTTCTTGTGACCTGCTTGATCCTTGGCTGATCTGATTAGTGGCAAATGTGTTCACCCTCTTTGCATAAACTTCATGTCATAGAAGTTTTCCTGCACTGTTGAGTAAGCTGGGGAGACCTCTGCCCTGTAATGCAGCAAATTTGTCCATGAACCTGTTTACCTTTGTTTTCATATCTTAGCTCCTTCTGTGCAATGTCTGTACCAGGCTTTTCAGTGTGAGGACCCTCTTAATTAGTTGGATAGTCTCCGTCCTGCTGGAGATCCCAATTGCTGCCAGCTGAGGGCCTGTCCGGTTATTGAGCACATTGATCATTCTGCTGGCTACCTCAGGCATACTGCCTAGAGATGCCCTTGTTCTATGCACTTCCCTATGTGCTTTGCCTATGAGCTCCATTTGCTCATGAATGGTTTCAATGTATTTCCATTGGTCCGTTATTGATTGGCCAATGTGGGTCCACAAAACTCTTCTGATCTCAGCCACCACTTTGTCAAGGGTGAGCTCCTTCTCCAGCTCTTTTATCCTTTCCTTGAGAGTTTTTATTTCTCTCCCTTTCTCAGCCACATTCTACTTTGATTTATCATATTTCTCATTCATCTTGGCCAACTCATCCTTGGCTCCATTCAGTTCTGTCATCTGGGCTTCTAGGGCCTGGACCTCATTCAACAATTTCTGTATGTCCAGGCTCGGAGCCTGCTCTGTAAACGGTGCTGTTGTTGATGTTGATGGTGCTGTTGTTGCTGCTTCTATGTGAGGAGGAGTGATATTTGGAGGCTCCTCAAGGTTGGTAACCTCTGGAGGGGGCTGAGAAGTCTGGCCTCCCTCTTTCTATTGTAGGGCTGCCTGTAGTGCATCCTCTGTATCTTCCAGCCTCCCTTCTGTCTACACTAGTTGCTTGTGCAGTGCTACCAGTAATGTCGCTATCTCTTGCTCTTGCTTCTGTTGAGAAACCTCATCTATTTGGGGGTGAATGGTTGCTGGGAGCTTCACTTTCTTTCTTAGGGCTGCCAGGTCTGCATCCCTTATCTTCAGCAGTGATTGTATGGCTTCGGGATCCTTGGTGTCATGCCCCAGCTCTATAATTATTCTTCCAAAGACTTGATCTTGTTGTCTTTGGCCAGGGAGGATGCTTTCTCCAACTCCAGTTGGGCAGCTGTATTATTTAGGCTGTTTTCCAGCCTTTTTGCCAACATTGCTTTGTCTGCCAATGTTGCATAGACCATTTCACCCATTTGCTTATGAAGTTCTATTTGGTCCATGGGGTGAATGTATTTTGCCAGAACCTCGAGGTTAGGTCTTATGTAGTCTGCAGCTGACTGTGGCTGCACCATGGTGGGCATGAAATGACTCATGGTCATTTTTCCTTCTTAAATGTCATAGGCTGCCATGAGCCTCTGCTGATTTGTGGGGGCCATCTCTAGCAACTGATTGTAGATTTGGAGCATGAGTGGCTCATTTCTTCTCTTGATATCAGTAAACTGTTGCTTGATGCTTACCTCTGCTTTTCTTTGATGATTTGAGGAGTTGACCTCTACTCCAAGATTTCTCTCTTGTTCCTGCTGAAAGGAACTAGCAGATACCTCCATGCTTGGTGGGCCCATTATCACTAATTGCCCCATAGGCATTTCTTCCTCAGAGAGGGGATTTAATTTCTGCCTTTTCTCCCCTTGGTTTGTGGATGTGGTAAGGGGAGTCTCCTACTCTCTGTCTCTCTTCTTTCCTTTTTCCACCTGTTGTGGAGTTTGGAGCATTGAGGTCTCCACCATCTTCTCTTGCCCAGAAGGCATGTTCTCTTGAGCCTGTTGCTCAGTAGGTGCTGGGGCTTCAGCCATTTGTTCTTGCTGCATCGACTGCCCCTCTTCTTGCTGTTCCTCTTGCTGTTCCTCTTGTTGTTTCTCTTTTTCTAGTTGCTGCTCTGTTTGTTGCTCTGTTGTAGGAGGTGGCTATTCCTGCTCCACCTACTTGCCCTTACCTTTATTTGTTTCCTATTGGGCGATTTCGGCTACCTGCTGATGGGCTGTGGAAGATGAGGCCGCTGCTCCAATTTGCCTTTGACAGGAGGAAGAGACCTGCCCACAATGTTCCAAGTCAACCTCTTTCTCAATATTACTTGTTTCTCTTCTTAGCATTTCTTCTTTGCTAATTGGCTCTTCTAAGGTGCCTTCTTTGCAGCTTAAGGAATTGGCATACTTTTCAATCTGAGGCAGTTTCACATGAACATAGCCACCCAATTTGTACTTAATTATCCTAAGGGAAATGAAGTGATTAGGGTCATAAGGAACCCACTTGAAACTGGTTTGAAGTTTGAGGGTTTCTAGAATCCTATCAGCTTCCTTCCATCCTTCTTATTGTACAAGAAGGGGCCCAGCTGATTCCTCACCTTTAGTTGCACCTTCTTGTTTTTACTTTGGAAATGGACAAAGTCAGCATTTCCAAACTGCCTGAAGTACTCTAGGGAAAAGAGTCTCATAGGTACATATTTTGGCAGCCTATAGGGATTCAGCTCACAGCCATATATTCTGATTACTGTATGGTGTTGGTAGAAGTACCAATCAGCAATGTTGTATGCCTTTGAGAGTTGAAGAATTCTCTGCATTTCATCTGTCAATCTTGGCGGAGGGACACCCAACAATAAGGTCATAGCTGGATGAATGAATAGATCAATAAATTCACAATAGGTGTAAGGTGAATAAGGCAGAAGATGGCAAACTGAAGAACAATACACAACCGACCTTGGGTTTCCCTGGGCATCTAACTTTTTTAAAGGGATAGGGAAGGCATCAGGCTGATAGAACAAAAATAAATGATATATGTACCTGGGGTATTTAAACACATTTTCCCTCTCCAGATTCATTAATTGCTCATGAATCTTATTGGTAATAAAGGTAGCAAAGTCATAATGTACAGCAGGAGGCATCCCTGGGGAAAAAATGGACAGCATTGCCATGATGGTTTCATCCACATCCTCATATGTCCCATAACCCAGGATGTAACTGATCAAATCTACCATCATTTTGCCCAGCTCATTAAGATATGGATATGCTATGGGAAGAGCAGTGGTCATGGATTGATATTGTGGCTGAATAAATAATTGATTAACCCTGGAAATCTGATCATTGGACAATTTGCCCCCTTTTGTTATCAAGTCCTGGAGGGAGAGAGGAGTTAGGGGCTTTGTAGTATGAAAGTGGAGCATTTCATTGATGGCCTCAGGGGTGATATGGAACAATACTGAGCCTGAGGGGCTAAGGACGACTCTCTGACAGGGGTCATAGCTAGACATGCATTGATTTACCAAGTCTAGAAGGACATTGACTTGAGGAAGGTTGTAAATGGGTATGTGGGAATCCCAAATTCCTAAGGTATCAGCCCCACTGAGATGTTGGGCCTTTAATTCATTCATCAGGTGAATATTAAACTTGGCTGTCATGGGCATGGGGTCTAACATCTGGTAATCTCTATCACCTAGGGCTTTCCACTCTAGCTCTCTATGTGGTGCATTCAATGGTTGAACATTCAAGACTATTGGTGTCTCCATGGCTAAACAGTAGTTATGACTTGGTGTTGAACTGGTTTTAGCGGGCAGGAGACCACAGAGGGCTAATTTTGCAGAAGTCAAGCCAATTGTAAGGGTAAATGAGGTGTGACAACGGTGCAAAATGCTTAACAAGAGTAACTTGATGGATTGCAGGAGCAGGCAACTCTGTTTTCCTGGTGAATTATGCTGTTTAGGTTTACAGTCCATGAATGTGCGGACAGAGTGGGAATTTGGGGAAGGGTGGCTATATATGGGTTCAGTAGGTGAAATTCAGCCATGCACCTGTGAGGAATACTTGTTTTTCCGAGGATTTGCTGGTGAAAACAGGTTGTTTTACTTTTATGAATTCAGTTCCGGAGATATATGGATATAACTTAGCTCTGAAAGGTTTCTCTGGGTAAATACCTGGTGAATTGCCGGCAATGGTGACAAGTATAGGTGGGTTGTAGGCGAGAGCGCTCTTCAGGTCGATTTCAGCAGGTTGGCGGCAGATGACGTAATTTTCATGCAGAGGAGAGCACTAGTTCTTTCAGCGAAAATGAGAAAAAACGCGAAAATCGGCTAAAATATGGACTTTTGGGTCATTGGCGCGCTTTTTGGATGACATCAACATGACGTCATCAGGTGGGGTCGAGGTCGGGTGACGTCAGCATGACGTCATCGGGTGACGAGGCCATCTGTGGTTGGTCCACAGGGATTGTGCAGGTGGCCGACACGTAGGATCTCTGGCGGTCAGGGTGCTGACAGGGCACCAAGGGGAAGTGACGTGGGCGGGTCGTGGCGCTGGCGTGGGCAGGCGGTTTGGCAGAGTGGTAAGCGAGTTTTCTCGGAGCACCCTCTATACGATCGCGGTATTGTCAGAGGGTGCTCTGAGAGAGTCTAGGGGGTGACGCGTGGCGGAGGCCTGACGTCACCCTCTGACAGTTTCTCGGAAGGTATCCTTTGGATGCGGATGCATGTCCGATATCATGTGGGCCGTCGAATGGGAGGGCCCAGATCCGATGGTCAACGGATCGATAACATGCGCGGGCAATACATAGTACGGAGAGGAATAAAATATGATTATTTCTTTAATTCACGCCTGGCGGAAAACTTTGGAAAAGTGGGTTTTTTCGGGTTTTTTTGCATTTGCGGGTTAAATGGGTTTTTGCAAAGGTTTATTAACAAAGTGGGTTTAAGGCTATTAATCCGAGAAAATCTCGGATTAATCCCTAGGATTAATTCTTTGGCGCTCTCTGGGTTGCGCTCAAATGCTTTTTTTTTTTTTAGCGCATGAAGACCTTCAAAGTCATACATAGAGCTATAATGCTCGGGGAAGGGGATACATAGATTTTTGGGTTTTTTCCAAGTTTTACATAGTAATAGGGGAATAGGGGGTATAGGGAGTTAGATAGTAATAAGTCAGTAGTTAGTATGAAAGAAGGAGGTGGATAGGGGGGAATACTAAGTTTTTATGAAATCAACTTAGTTTTTTAGGAAGTAGATCAAAATGAAAAGAATATTTGCACAAGAAATGTGGCTTTTAAAGAAACTCAGAACCAATAAAAGACTTTGATTCTCTTTGTGTACATGGGTGGCATAGGGATGTTAGTCATGAATGTGATGGGGAAAAGTGGAAGTTAGACATGCTTCATTAAGTTGCTGTAACATTGCTGTGAATAGGACATCTGCACTGGCATCATGTTTTTTACCTTTCCTTTAGGCTAGTGAAATGCCATGGACCAAGCTTTTTGCAACCCCCTCTACCTACCCACTCTATTTCCTAGCATTTTTTGTTACTCCAAGGAGGGTGTACTTAGATTTGCAAACCCTTTTTGTGCCTTTTCTTTCCTTTGGATTTTTCATTTGATTCTCTGTCTAAAGCTACCCTTATTTCTTCCAAGGCCCCAGATTAAGCAGTTGGGAACCTTTTTCCTCTACCTATCTACTTTACCTGCCAAGATTGAGCTGTTTGGATAGGTCTCTTTCTCTAATCTACAACAAAAAAATTTGAAACATGGCATGACCCAGCTTAGGCTGTTGGATCACCCATCCAGAAGTAGAGTAGCATCAATCAAAACAAGTATATTTCCTCCACAAGAATATGAGATCTTTGCATCACCAAAGTAGATCATATTGGCACTTCCCTTGCCAATCATGAAAAATGAAACCTATTGGTATAGGTATCTAACAAGTTGCAAGAGTGTTAGTAATAGTAGAAAAGTGAATTCATGTATGCAATAGTATGTTGGTAAAATACTTGAGGAACAGGACCATTATGGGACATTGGTAACCAATAGTGTCCATTGGTTTCCATGAAGCATGTTGTGATTGGTATGATATTTTTGAGACAGGGTTATGCCTTGGTTTTGGAACCTTCTTATGTTATGAATCATTGCTAAGGCATGGATTGCTCGAGGGACTAGGAAGTAGAGAAGGAGATTCCTGAACTTGGAAGGTGAGTGATTGCATGTAACACCCTCCTCCCACATCTAACCAAGTAATCGACCAACTAGGGTAAACATGTGATGAAGAGTTACTATGATATTATTCAAATCTCTATGTATTAGTTAAGGAAGTGGAACTGACGAAACGCAAACAACCTGACCTTTTACACCTACAACAAAACCCCTATCAGCCATCTATCCCATCCAAGTGACTAGCCCCCGAGACAAAATGACATTTTGTTGTATTAAATGCTCAATCACTCCCTTGACATGGGCTTGCATGTGACTGGCACCCTCCATTCGCTCCCAGGGTAAGACATTCATGCAACTGGGTACTTTTTTTATGTATTTTTGTGCTAGCAACTCCATATTTTGTGCTACTTTTGCAAGGCCAGGTTTCAGGCCACTGCCCATTACTCCATGAAACTTCCAGAAATTAAAATTAACATCAAAACAATGATACAAATGAAAATTCCTGAAAAAGTACTTGATTGGACCCCTATTAGCCATGACAGGAATTTCGTCAAACATGTCACAAATATGCATCCTATAAGTTTAAATAATGGATCTGAGAATAAGGGTTTCAAGCTTATTTGATAATCACTAAGAATCATTGTTACCTCATCACAGTAATATAATTACCATCTATTAAGCCACATATTTGTTGCACATTCAGTTATTAACCAAAACATGATGAGATCCATACATTTTCACTATCATAAAACTCACTCATAAGTAGCATATAAGAAAAATAAATATCAAGGATATAAGAACCATACAATCCAGATATAAAAAAGTATATTTGCCCATAAAATACCAAGGAGAAGTCTCTCTTATTGATTATTGCATAAATGGACTAAGTATGGGACTTCCACGAACCACCTGACCATAGACTAGGTTGAACTAGATCCTTCTTTCAGCCAATCACTCACTTGCCATATTCCAAGCATGAATGTGGGATATCATAAAAAAAATCAATCCAAAACCATCAAGGGCTTCCAGAGTCCAAACCACCTCACCCCTCAACTAGTGATTACACCTCATGGTCAGACATCACTAACCATCACCAGATTGGTCTCTGCCCAAGCTATCTAGGGCTCCAAATCATTTTCTCCAACTAGGGCTTCCAGGACTAGTAACTCAACCCACATTTGTCGTAGGGCTTCCAGAATGTTTTTCCAACCAGGACTTCTAGGACTAGTAACTTAACCCACCAAGGGCTTCCAAAACATTTTTCCAACCAAGGCTTCCAGGACTAGTAACTCAACCCAAGTCATTACAAGGCTTCCAGAGCATTTTTCTAACCAAGGCTTCCAGGAACTAATAACTCAACCCGTAGCTAAAGTCGCAAGAAAAACAACTAGAAAATAGAATTAAAACCCACAACACCATGGCTATCCAGTAAATGGCAAGGATAGGCAAAACCACTATCAAACCAGGCAATCTTCCATGTCAATGACATATCATAATCAAATAACCACATGCATATGTCATGCATGCCAAAACTAGCAAGGAAGTCACATGAAACTCGGTACCTGGAAGAAAAATTAATTGTAGCTATTGATCTTGATGTCCTCCTACGCTTTCATTTTTTTCCTTTACCTTCTTGTTCAAAATCCCAAGGTTTCCACACTCCTCCAAGAGTGCTCCAAGAAAACTCTAAGTGTCCAAGAGTATGAGAGAGAGAGAGAAAAAAATGAGAAATCCAAAACTGAATTGATCCTCAAAATCCTTTTTATTAATGAGGCTTCTATTTTCTTCAATTTTCCATTGTTTTACTTCATTTTCCTCCTCACATGCAACCTGTGACCTTTCACCTTCCTTTTCTCGTAATTTCCATTATTTTCATAAATAAATGCCATTTTGCCTTTACAAATATTTAGCCATTTCCTTTGCCAATTTCCATGGCCATTAATTAATCACGAATGATCCCCATCACTATGTTTCCACCCAACATTTAGCTTGGAATACATGTCCCATGACCAAGGTCTTATCTTACATTTATTAATTTTTACATGGGTTTTTAACCAGGGTTGTTACAGAACCCTCCCCCTTAGGGGAACACCATCCTCAATGTCCAATGACACCTACAACCAACAATAATGTTGAAAGAAAAACATACTGTCCATGGAGATTTATAACTTAGCTCATTGTATTATTTACAATGATCAACCTGCTAAAAATAAACCATCATAACCATAATGACATGACACCCATACCACTTATTTGAGCTTTATAAAACATCTCGTGGTGGTATTTACATCCATATACATATGTACATATACCAAAACACCATACTAAGCGTATACCAAAGACATATATCAAGGAAATTTACTCAACCAACAAATAGAGAAGGATGCATAGCCCGGATCTGATCTGACATCTCCCATGTAGCTTCATTGGGCCCAAAGTGCTTCCACTACACTTTAACCTACTCGATTTCTCAGTTCCAAGGCATAAGCATATTTCTCTGCAAAATGCACTGAGGTTCCAACTGGAATTCTCCTTCTGGCTCCACCTGCAATATAGACCAGTCAATTATATGATCATCATCTTTAACATATTTCTTAAGCAATTACATGGACTTTCACTGTCAAAAATAGTGCAAGTTGATAGCCTACTAGTCCAATCCTTTCAAGAATCATGAAAGGTCCACAAAACAAAGGTGCCAACTTGGCACATGATCCAATCCTCAAGGAGCTTTTCTTGGGCTTGATGTGTAAGTACACTTGTTCCCCAACCTGAAACTCCTCAAACAACTTGTTCTGATCTGCGTAACTCTTTTGTCTATCTTGTGCTACCTTTAGATTCTTCTTCATTACTTGAATTTCCTGTTCCATTTCTGCCAACATGTCTGGTCCAATCAACACCCTATTCACTAGATCACTCCAACTTATGGGAGTATTACAACTCCACCCATACAATGCCTCAAACGAACTCATCCTCCAAGATTCTTGATTGCCATTATTGTAATCAAACTCAACTAGTGGAAGATACACTTCCCACTTTTGTTGTTGATGCATCACATACATCCTCAACATATCCTTTAATATCTCGTTTACCCTCTCTATCTTTACATTTGTCTGTGGATGATAAGTTGTGTTGAAAGCCAACTTTGTACCCAAACTGTAAATAACTATTTCCAGAACCTATATTTGAACTTGGAATCCTTGTCTGATATGATCTTCTTTGGTACACTATGCAACCTCACTATATCCCTGATGAATACTTGTGCTACATCATTAGCTGAATAAGTAGACTTCACTGGAAGGAAGCGCCCTACTTTATTTAACTTACCCACAACAAACATGATAGAATCATGTTGTCTATCTGTCCTTGGAAAACCTGTAATGAATTACATGGAAATGACCTCTCACTTCCACTTTGGAATCGAAATAGGTTGAAGTAATCCACCTGTATTCTTACACTTTGCTTTTACCTGTTGACAATCCAAGCATCTAGCCACAAACTCTGCCACCTCTTTCTTCAAGCTCGGTTAGTAGTAGAAGTTCTTCACCACTGT
The DNA here is from genome assembly GCA_000404065.3 of Pinus taeda. Lineage (NCBI taxonomy): Eukaryota > Viridiplantae > Streptophyta > Pinopsida > Pinales > Pinaceae > Pinus > Pinus taeda. The sequence goes on along the minus strand of APFE030292818.1, from coordinate 134,940 downwards.
CAATGTCTTATGATATCCTGGGTGACCTAAATACGGTTTCGCATGAAACTCTCTCAAGATAAGCTTCTTGAGCTTGTTTTCATATGGCACATATATCATATCCCTAAATATGACCAAGCCATCTACTATGAGACGATAGTCCACATCCTGTGCACTTGCACCTGTATTATGTCGTAACCTATGCATGATCCCCATGTACTTATTATCTTGCTAACCTTCCTATAAGATCTAAGCCTGTAAATCTTTCCCATCAAAACTCATAGTTGCTATGTGGTTCACCTGTATCCACCTGCTAATATCATATGCAACCTTGTTCTCTTTACCTTTAATGTACTTAATCTCAAATTCGAACTCACTGATCATGACCAACCATCTAGCTTGCCTAGAATTCATATTTGGTTGGTCAAATAAATGCCTCAATCCACTATGATTGCTTATCAGTACAAATCTCCTTCCAAGAAGATAGTTCCTCCACATCTTCAATGCATGGATGACCGCTACCAACTCAAGATCATGTGTCAAATAATTATGCTCCTGGACATTCAGTTTCCATGATTCATAGCATATAACCTATCCTTCCTACATAATAACTCCACTAATTCCTCTCTTGCAAGCATCTATGCATACCACAAAATGTTTGTTCAGATTTGTAATCTTTAGCATTGGGTCATTTTTCAACAAACTACTCAAAACGTGTTGCACATTCTTATGTCCATTCAGACTTTTTACCTATTCATTGCAATTACGTGATAGGATATGCAATGCGAGAGAAGTTCTTGATGAACCTACTAACCCCATAAATGATCTTACCTCATCCACATTCCTAGGATCACACTCCATGATATCCCTTATCTTCTCTAGATCTACTTGTCAGATCAATTTATTGTATAAATTAAGGAATGTATTTTACTATCAATCCAGGTTGGTAATCTTGGAAGCAAACCACAATTTATGGATTTTTGGATAAGAAATAACATAGAAATAAGTTATGAGAATGGAAATACATATTATAAATATAAATCACTCTTCACAACTTAAGAAAAAATATTTAAGTCTATTACATAAAAGCATACATTATTGGTCAATGACATTAGACTATTTTAGAAAAACAAGGAAGAGGCTCTTTTCAGGAGACCTGGTTGCCCTCCCTCAACATTTCTATAATGACATTGCCAATATCTAAGTAAGAATAAGAGAATGAAATGAAATCATGAAAATTTAAACTAATAAAGATTGAAATAAGTGAATCTTGTTCAATCTTAGTCCTAGCTCACGGAGAAGAGGCTCTTTTATAAGAGACCTGGTTGTCCTTACACATTCAAGCTAATCACTAAAAGGAAGCAATATAACACATGCCATAAAATTAATTCTCTTTAAAGATATTTACAAATATTTATAGCAAATGTATATAATAGACATGGAGAATTAAACTAGCATATGCACAAATATGAACATCATACAACAAAGTGTACTTAGCTTGGTATGGGAGGCCTCCAACCTTGCTTGTACACTGCAAAAATACTCAGCTACAGCAACTCATTCACTCCAACAAACACAAGGAAATCATGAAACAAAAGCTTTGTCTTCAATTATCTCAAAATAATAATCTTCAAGTTTTTGTACATGTTCTAACTATGAATGCCTCTCTTTAAATAGGAAAAATAATAACCATATAAGATAAAAAGTCTTAAGAAACCATCATTAATGTTATCCCACTTCATCAGGTTGAAGTCATCCATTAGTTACAAGAAATCTGGAAAAAATCCAAAAAATCCTAAAACTGCCCCTTTTTAAAAGGGATTTTTGAGTGATAGGTCAAGTTTGACCAGCTTTGAATGGGCCTGTATTTTCTCAATTTGACTGAACTAATAGATGTTCATCCATCCATGGTTCCTAAGCTTTCCAAATATTCATTCAGCTCGTGCCCAAGTTTCCTACACATACCACTTCAATGGAGCTATTACGGGAATTTTTAATGCAATCTAAAATTAATTTTAAAACCCAATTTTTACAAAAATTCCTAAAAATTCAAAAACTTAGTCTAATTACTTGATTATGAAAAATAAGGGTAAAATGAAGCATTTATGATTGGAATAAGGTGGAATATGATGGTAATTAAGTGGGTTTATGATAGACAAAATTGACCAAATTCGAGGGCCAACATCTCCCCCTTGCTGTGTTGAAGCATGTCCTCATGCTTGTTTTCTTCACTTTAACCTTCTGAGTGTTTATGTCCCTGCTGAACCTATACCTGTACCTATAGCATCCTATTGTGCATCCTCAAGTAAAATGTCAATACCATCATGATCCCCTACTTTATAGACGGAAACCTTTACCTTTTGTTTTTCATACTTGTATTGCCATAGTTTCTTCTCTTTGAGCCATCTATAATCTTGTTTTGAAATGAGCATGTTTTGAGTTTCAATATTCTTGAATTTTTTTCCAATTTCTTGTTCTCTTTGGCAATTTTATTGTTTTTTTCCTTGTACATCTTGTTTTTCTTCTTCAAATATCTTTCTATAATTTTACTATCCCTTATCTCATCAATCAACTTTGTTATTTTCTTCAAATCTTCCTCATTATGAAACTCTTCTCTTACCTCTTTAGCATATGCATGTGATGAAGTAGCTTCTATCTAAGGTTCCTCAAAATAAGAGCCCTTTTCCATAGGCTCTTCCTGAACTCCCTTTTCCAATCTTTGTATCATTTCTTCGATTTTCTCAACAATCTCATGTTCTGGTTCAACAATTTCAAGTTATGGCTCCTTCTCTTGGTTACTTGATCCTTCTTTTGACCTCCTTCTTGATTTCCTTGGGATAGACAAAAATGATTTTTATTTTTCTACCATGAAACTATCTTGTTTCTTTTTAGATCTTATTCTAGGATATGAAGGGGAATTCATAATGCTTTTTGTAATATGTAGTTGCTTAAGCCTTTCTTCACTCCCTATTTTCTGTTCTTCAAAATTATTTTTGGCCAAGAACTCCTTCCAAGGTGTCCCTATGTTTCTCACTTGATATTGAACAAATATTTTAAGAAACCCGCAATGGTATTGAGCTTATGCTTTGTTTTTGGCTCCTTCTATCATTTTAATCAAACTCCTTGAGAAGAAGTAAGGGATGTTGATTTTGCAATCTCTTTTAATATGCTGTAGCAGTTTTATATGATAAAGATAAACTACATTATGCCTATTGTCACAAGTAAAATATCTCTAAATGATTAGAACTAATTCAAACCAAGGCTCCTTGAACCAATCCCTTTGAATTCATTTTGATCTATCAAAGGTGTCGTCCTCTGTTTTTAATGGAAGAAGGTCCAACATTTTTCCTTGAAATGAAACCCCTTATGATATTCTTCCCTTCCAAAGGAAGTTCTAAATCCTGAGATATAAATGTTGGGTTTATTGATATAGGAAGGTCACCCACCATGGTTTGCCCGTTTTCAAAATTTTTGATGAATTCTTGTGTTATCTTGTCATTATGGCCATTAAATTTTCTTAGGAATTCAAGTAATCCTCTATAGTCTCTATCCCTACACATATCATGTTTTGATTCTTTTTCTTAACTTCTATTTGTACTTCCCCGCCAACGATGCCAAACATTTTGGCCAATTTAATGTCTTTAAATTGTCAATCATAAATTATCAACTAGGGTAGGTATACTGATGAAGTACAGGTGCACTATATGTGTTAGAAGTTATTTCTTATGTCGTTATGTTCTTGTTAGTGTCTAAACTTAAGATTAGTATGGAGATGGTGTCGTTAATTATATTAATGCCTCAATCCCTAAAGTTATTAGCTAATTTATTAGGAGTTATTTTCTATTGAATCCGTTTATGGATGATATGAGAGTGATTCTAGATTTTACTTGTGTTAGACTATTTTGGATTTTTGTCTTGAATTTTTATGCTATAGCTCTAATTTACCAAGTGCAAGAGAAATCTATTCTTTCAAAATGTAAAGGAATAATTTTTTAATTCAATTGCTAAGGAGAAGACTCTCACTCTTTTATTCAATTCCATCCAAACAAGATATTCTAAACAAGAACTACGCTATGAAGTAAACACAGTTGGAATACACTATATAAAAAAGAAAATGAAATAACCATACTGTACCAGATAAAATGAAATTAAAATACCAGATTAAACTAGGTACAAAGCAAAGGGAAGTTCTCATGCATATAACAATTCACTGGCGAACTCATCATACTGCATTTCTTCACACAAAAATAGAGTATTCAAGTAATGAAAGAAATCTAATTGCAATTGGTTAAAGACCTGTTACTGGTCATAGGGTCCCTCCACGAATCAGCCCATAATCTCTAATCAATGCAGTGCATACACACATAAAACCAATTCTATTACTTGCAAAACGAAACTTAACAAACTGTTTCAAAAATTACATCATCTGGCGTGCACCACAACACAGTGCGGCCATAGTTTTTATAATAAGTATTTGGCATAATATGTTGGGTCCCTATAATACTAGTGATTACCCCATTACTATTGTAGTTATACCCCTTATTAATATTGTTGTGCCCCTATTGTCCCCATTTTTTTTATTACTGTGCCCCATAGAATCCCTCTATTGTTATATTTGTGGCTTTATATTATTATTCTTAGGTCGGCTGGGTTATGTTGTGACTCCTTAGACTCCTATATATAGAAAGGAGGTTTTGTCATTTGAATCATCCAAGAATTGTTCATTTATGTAATGTAAAGGAGGTTGCCCCCTCGAAGAGGCTGAATTGTAAGGCGTTGATCTATCTTTTCTATCTTTTCTTGAGCTGGTTTCATAACAGCATATCAACCATAAATACACATATACATAATACATTTACACATGAAAATCAAGGGAATGAATTTCTTATTAATGAATGCAATAAACCAACCAAAGATGGAACTACCATGTTCCACTTAACCATAGATTGGATGAACCAATTCTCTCTTTAACCAATCACCCTCATGCCATATTCCAAGCATAAATGTGGGACTCATAGAACACACCAAAAAAACCAAACAAGCATGGATGCCACCAGAGTTCTCCACCTACACCGTGAGGAATTTGAGTGCCTCCTAGTATCTCAGGATTTACTGTAATCCACATTTTTATCCAAGGATCACTAGGCCCTACACCAATACACACTCTCCAGGATTTACTGTACATCCCATCCCGGGACTACTAGACCCAACAGAGAGAAATCCACCTCTTGGCTTTACAATATATCTCGTCATTCACCGACAAGGATTCTGAGGCCCACCGAGGCACACAATCCTTGCTTTACCACAACCCACAGTCTAGTTCAGGAGTTACTAGGCCAATGGCTTTACTATGATCCACAGTCCGGTTCAAGGACCACTAGGCCATGTGTTTGTCATTTTAGAGATCCACCCCACTTAGTTTTGAATCCATATGGTCATCCCACATCAACAGAATTATGAGAACCCATCTCATTAATCCTATCAGAAAATGCCAAGGCTAGGCTGAAGAACAGTGTCACATTTGTAAAAACCTATGCAATGATAGAAAAGAATCACATGCAACATCATGCATGCCAGATATAGCAAGGAAAATACACATGCAAAACAATACCTTAAATGAATAATGTTGTAGTTGCTTGATCGTGCCTGTCCCTGCTCAATCTTTGCTTCCCCTTGCTTCTTTTCCTTTATTTCTCCAATGCCAAAGTGATCCAAGAAAAACTCAAAGTTTCTAAGAGTGAGAGAGAGAGAGAATAATGATAGAGCTCCAAAATTGAATTGATTAAGCTTTTCAATTGATCCTCAAAATCATTTTTATTAATGAGGCCTCTATTTTCTTCAATTTCCATTATTTTCCTTTATTTTCCTCTTCACGTGAAACTTGTGACCTTTCATCTCACTTTTCTCCTAAATTCCATTATTTTCATAAATAAATGTGCCAAAAATTACCTTTTTCCTTTCTGAAGCCTTATCCATTTCCTTTGCCAATTTCCTTAGCCATAAACAACCAAATGAAAACCCCCTAGGATGTCTTGCCCAACATTCAACTTGGAATACATGTCCCATCAACTGTGGTCTTATATATTTTTACATGGAATTTTCACCATGGCTATTATAGAACCCTCCCCCTTGGGGGAACACCATCCTCAGTGTTCAATGACACCTATAACCAACAAGATCGTTGTAAGACAAAACATACTACTTGTGGAGCTTTATAGCATAGCTCATTACAGTATTTACAATGAATGACCCACTCAAAAGCAAAACATCATGAAAACATAACTAGATAACAACCATACCACATACTAGAGCTTTATAACACAACTCATTATGGTATTTATAATAACCAGATATACACATATGCACATTTTCTAACACACCAAATAAAAGGATACAATTCCTGTTTCAATCAACAAGGGAATCCAAAGGATCACACCTCCACCCTCAAAGTAATACAAAGATTCACCTCCTTCCCAGGAAGTCCAGAATCCATTGCAAAGTCAAATCTACAGTGAGTGTCGAGCATTATAATCCCATGCCACTTGTCCCCACTTGTCCTCTCAGTGAACAGTTACCAAATCATTGTTTCAGGGTGCACTCCGAATATGCATCTGATTCCATATGGAAATTCTAATGACTAAAACAAATCCATCCTCAATCTTCCCTTCTCTACTACACAGTCTCTCGGGCAATCCATTCAACCCCTTCCATGGAGTCACTCATCTTCCAATTTCTGCTCGCACCCCCATCCTAGGTAGTCCATCCCTTTGCAAGTTTCCTCACATCAAAAGATACAAAAACCAAGGCATATCCCTGCTTCAAGACCATCATACCAATCATAGAATTCTCATGGAAATCAATGGACACTATTTGGTACCAGTGTCCCACAATGGCCCCTCTCTTAAAGTGCTTTACCAACATACTACTACATTTTTCAATTCCTTTCATTGTTGCTTCTAATTCTTGTAGTCGATTTCAATCATCCAACCAACATTTATGTGCTTCTTGTACCAATAACATACCTTCCATTAGATTTAAAATAAATTGAAATAACTTCAAATCATACCTCATTAGTAGCTCGTCAATAAGGTACAATTGCAATCATGTTTAATTAATGTCACAACAAGTCAAACTAGCATACTCGTTAAATCATCATATATAAATATATCACATCAGGTTAGCTCAAAACACAACCATCATAGATCATAATCATAAATCAGAGTCATATATCACATATAATCATCATAAACTAGGATCATAAATCACATGCATAATAAAACTAAAGTAAAATACTGATACTTATCCTTTAATCAAGCCTTAGCTTCTACCTTTTTCTTTACTCGGTACACACTCTGGATCGGTTTCCACACCTGAAAATCACCCACTTCCTTCTCCTCAACCATGTACATGTACACAGTTTGCATCACACACATATAATCACAAACTGCATACAACACCATGCAATACATGCACCTACACCTGACATACAACACATACAGCTACACCCGGTGTACAACACAACACAAATAAGTATATAGAGTGCAACACAATGAATGCATGTCATGATACCATGGCTACACAATGCACATACATAGTATTGCATGCCTGCAACACAACATGTATGACAAACACTCCATCCCACATGTACACTAGTACCACATGTACAAAGCACCACCTGCATAATGTGTGCACAACTTCACATGTACACGACACCACCTACACCATGTGTTAGGTTCCTATACCAATAGGAGTCATAATTTTGAATGACTAAGGTTAAGCTTTGTAATATTGTACATACCTTTGCTTTATGCAAATGTTTTCCATACTAAAAAATTAACAAATGTAAAGAGGGTATGTCCTAAAAGAATAATCAAAGGACAAAAAAGAATGAGAAAAGGTCAAAAACTGAACATATATGAACCCCAAAACAAAAAGAGACCATGAAAATGTGCAAGTCAAAATGCCACTACTATTTACTTTGATGCATAATAATGATTGTGTGCAGCTTGTTATTCATGCCACAATGCATGGTAATCAAACTATTTAATCTTGATTATACCATGCTTTGAATTTTATGTTTATAGTTAGAGAATAAAATATGACCAAACAGTTTAATCTTGGTAGATCATTAAATAGGTAGAGAAAATAAAAGGAGCTCATCAGTTTAATCTAAGCCCTTGGATGATAAGGTTATAAATAGTTAGTTGTTTTATTAAAGAAAAGATAAAATAAGGGTTTGCTAGCCTAAATACACCCAAATAAATGAAGAAAAATGGTAGGGTGAGTAAATGGGTAAGTAGAAGAAAGGTTGTAGAAATATCAATTGATTACACAAAAGCACTTACGTCATGTTTAAATACCTTTTTCAAATGTGCATAAGTAGTAAATAAAGCAAGGACAATGGTTTACAACTTGGTTTATTTAATATCCCTAAGTTATTTCACCCCTTTACTTATTAATTTCCCATAAATAAGTTCTAAGTACTTAAATCCTTTAAGTCAAAGAGGCTCGTAGCATTTCTCTGACTCTTGTGGGACCGGACCCTTGGCTTAATGACTTATGGACAAAATGTGTTGGAATCCCATCCATAAAATTCATCTCCCTTCATTTCCCTTCATTATCTTAACAAAACACCTTTTCTTAAGGAAAAACTTCATTTACCTAGGAAACATACCCCCCCCCACATTAAAATATATTTCATTCAAAAACCCAGAAAATAATTTTATCCTAAGTATTAAGTGTATTTAAAGTGTGAAAATATCACATGTTACATTATGCTTAAGAGATATTACCCACTCCGCTCATTCACTTCATATTTATTTTAGTTTTATTATATAATCCCCAAAGTTCCATTATCCCGTATTAATTAATTCCTTTATATAAATAACCCAACCCCTAGTTTAGTTATAAACTATACACTTTACCCCATATCCCAACAAAATTTATTACCCAGCATTTAACATCGCTCGATCGCCTAATCCTGTCATTAAGCAACGCCTGATCTGTTAATCCAATGATTAAATCCTAAACTAATCTCATACCACTGAAGATTAAATCTATGGGCCCCCCCGAAAGCCTTGCCTTATTCCCTCTGCAATTCCCTCACCCCACTCCCATTTGATCATCACCTCCCTCGTCCAACAGCCTACAGCCATATTAGCCGAACCCAATCACCAACCTTTGGCCACCCGATAAAGTGGTTTTCCTCAACCCCCCTACTGCTATGTGTCAAACGCTCGAGTACATCGGGTGACCCCTCCCAAATACCGCCCCCTCCAAAAGCAATATGATGGCCAAGCAAAACTGCTTCCCCGCTTAATAAAAAAAAACCATCAACTGTTCATTCATAAATGAACCCACCAAAAGTAATTGTTTTTCTATAAAAGGCCGTGAATCCCTCTTTTCACCCTTTTTCACTCATTATCTTTGTAAACTTTGGAAACCTTTGCGACTCTTGCAAATGTCGAACTTGTCAATAGACTCATCCACTTCCTTAACAGAAAAAACATGCATGAGTTTTGTGAGTTGGATATAGAAGATAGAACTAAAACCATTTTGGAAATAAGGAAGGTCCTTTCCAAGAGAAACCTAATGCTAAACTTGGAAGAAAAGTGCCAGAACATGTAGGTAGCCATTGATATACTCATGGCTAAGTTCCAAATTTGAGGGAGAAAGGGTTGCCCAGTCCATTGGTCTTTAATGAAAAATTTATGACACAACATGGCTATGATAAGGGACTTAGGTAGTTGGCTAAAGAACAAGCTAGCACTTCAACAATAAAAGAACTGCCAATAGGAAAAGTTTTGTATAATACATTTGAGAACTTGTTTTTTCTCCAGCATGAGATAAAACACTTGTTCATCACCAAGCCCAATTTTTTCAAGTATACTGAGGCTGATGAGATATATAGGTGAATGATGAATGTCAAGTTACCTTATGATAAATTGTGGGAAAAGATGACTAGTTACTATAATAAATTTATAGTAAAAAGGTTACTGTACAGTAAAAGTAGAACATCCAGGAAACAGATGAAAACAGGTCAGCATGCCAAAGTGTATTAGTGTCAAAGAGTATCAAGTGAAAGTTAAAAGTTAAATAAGATTCTAGCATAAAATACCACAATAGAAAGCCATCATATAGGGCTACAAACCAAACTATAGAGGCCAGTAGCACCATAATAAAAGGGACAGCATGAAAACAGTTCAATAGCTGTCTCTATCTTCTTGCAAGAATATATTTGTATTTCCTAGATTAAATCTCAAGTTAGTTTGAGATATTTTGTAATAATTTTTGTATAAATACTTCACAATTCAAAGTATGTAGTGTGGATTCTTAGACATTTCTATAGACTTCTTGATCAAAAGACTGTAAAGCTATTGTATCACTAACTGGACCAGCAAGCTAGATTGATGAATAAAGACAATATATTTCACACGATTCATGTGTAGAGCAAACTGAAGACAAGTATTTTCTCATGTTGTTGTTATCTTTCTTAAATTTACACAATCTTTAATGTATTTCTGTATCTAAATGCTATAACATGGAATGATATCTCAGAATTTGCTTAATTGCACTCTGTTTTAACTGTTATGCATTTAAATGTTTTCTACTAATTATCTAAGTTAAGGAATTCTTAATTGCTCCTTATTTTACGCTGTCTCTTTGTAATATACAACAAAGGATTCTTAATTGCCCTTTGTTTCTGATTACCCTATGTTCCTCGTTTTAATCCCGATCTGAGAATTCTTAGTTGCTCTCTCACCCTGGTTAAGACCATTTCACCCATCTGGCCCAAAGACCTGCATTGTACTCTGCTAGCTTGCCCTTTGAACACTCCCTTTAATGAGTTAATTATAGTTTTGTTGCCCTTCTATTTACTCCATACCCCAATGGTCCAAAGACATCATTCTATCCATCGGTTTTAAGGATTCCACCATCCAATCTTCAATACAAATCAAAAACCCTGTGAACCTTCAAAACTAGCTTGAAATCCCTGCAAATAAAGCTAAATCATATAGAGAGAGCCCTCTCTGAGCCATAGGTTGGCTAGAGCCTATGCTTAAAAGTTCGTTTGTGGTTACCTCAGTCATTTTCTTTCTTCTGATAACTTCTAGAGAAAATACTAAGTGATAACAATGTGTAGATAATGCCTCATGTACACCGCACCACCTATACAATGTATACACAATGTCACATGAACAACATGTACACAACACCACCTACACACAGTGCCACTTGTACAATCATGCACACAACACTATATGTACCTAGCACCACATGTACAACATGCACGCAACACCACATGTACATAACACCGCATATCCAACATGTGCATAGAATCCTCTGTACACAGCATTGCATATCCAACATGTGCACAACACCATACACAATACTCGTACAACACTATATGCACCATCCTGTACATAACATTACATAAACAACATGTACACATTATATTTATACACAACACCACAGGTGCACACATCATCTATGCAACATGTACAACATATACAACATGTGCACAACAATAGTGCCACACATCCAAAACCACACTGTCTTTACCAACCAACCTTGCTTCTAGTGTCTTATCCATGCGTGTCTAGCATGTCGCAAACCACATTGCTTTCATTTTGTTGATGTATCCTTCGGTATAACCTATCCATAACATAAGCATATTCATAATACAAACATACAATATAAATTTATATTCACATGATACTGACCTCATATATTTTTCATGAGAACTCTTCCCACTTGATTCATCATAGCTAGGAACTTCTTCATGTCATTCGCTTGCATAAGCAATCATTCTGCTACAAGGAGAATTCTTGATGACCTTGCCAAATAGTGATGTAGATATATGGACACATACATACATATATATATACATATAAATGTTAGCATTAATAATCATGATCCATGATGACCCTGTCAAACATGACATATATACACACCTACATGTACACATATATAAACATCAACATAATCATTATCATAACATAATTACCATATATCAAGATTAAGGTTAAGAGAACTTCCTTTATCCATGCACCACATGCATGACATTGAGAACAATAGTTCCCAACATAACCAAGGAATTCAACACCTCAGATCCATTTACTTTACCTTTTTTGGTTACCTTTCTTATGTCTGTACTACCACTGTTCATTTACCACAATGGACCCAACTAGTCCAACAGACTGTTAGAGTCTTACCTTCCGCTACACTTACTCATGTACCGAGCTTCACCCGACTATTAGTGATATAAACACATCAACTATTACCTTTTCAGGCTAATACCAACATGCTTCCTACTACTGCTTACACATGTCAACCACATGTTCCAAATATCAAGGCAATCATATCTATCAATTTTAAATCAACATTTAGTAATACTAACAATCATGTCATAATCCATAGTCAACTCATAGTCATTATACATAATGCTATAAATATCACCTACTTACACGCAAGTACATATCAATTGTCTCGACACATATGTATTAGTAAAATCATCTTAAAACACGATCACTTCTTCATGCAGCCCTATAGGCTCATACTCATATCATGCAATTAAGCAAACATTCAAGCAAGTTATGAAAGCACCATGTCAGATAAATCAACTAGATGACATAATAGGCACCAAACACTAAAACACCAAATAGATGACATAATCAACAATGAAGCACCTAGTATACTACATAAGCAAACTCATACCTTAGTGTATTTTAGGGGAGGCTATCTCGTGTTCACAATCAATCTAAGCCAACACAATAAAACTTCACAACATATCAACTCAAACATAAATCATGATACCTATAACAGTAACTAACTAACATGTTCACATCATAAGCCCATAAAAAATTTTTGTTCATGCATAATAATCACATATGTATGATCAATCTAGATTAGTACGGCACCGTATCACAAATATGTCAGTTTATACCTAAATATCGCAACCATAGCCATTTACATAAGTCAAACCATGTTAACACAATACATATAACATAAATATCTTCAATGCAATGAACATAAGCATCATGCATATGGCCAATCCAAATTACAACATCAAGATCTCAATGAAATAACCCTAATCATCAAGTTCATAGCATATAACAACAATAAGCTATATATCACGCTCATCAACAACATATAACCTAATCATCAAGATATCTAACATAATACAGCAATAGAAATGCATACAACCATAGGTTACCATCATTCTTGACTATTTGACTCATGTGCATATGACTATGCTAATCAACTATCATCTATCATGTACGTAACTATAACATCAAAAGACATGTACATAAACCTAATGTATATGACCCTAATGCATATAAGAATATTTAAACTACATACCTGCATGCCCAACATACAAACATGTATGACTACATGCTATTGCCTTGAGTTCTAATGTTGCAACTTCACTTTGATGATTTGCATTTCCTGCTTTACCTCATTGTTATCCGGGAATAGTGTCCACTCGGATGATACTATTCCCACTAAGATGGATGGCTATCTTAGAAACAAAAAATAAAAGTATACTATTGTTTCCTTTTATGAAAATAGACGAGAGGAGAACCAAGAAGACCAAACTGAGTCTTGCGCTTGATTTCCTCTCCTTCCTGATAGAGCTTCGCCGCTTCTTCTTTGTCCGCCCAGCTTCAAAAGAACCTGTGGAATCACAACAACATACTACTATCCAAGAAACAAGGATCTAAATTAATAAATAATACAGGATCAGATGTGCATTAACCATATATATGCATATATAAACAAATACACAAGAATATGGAACGAAACAAGAATAGCTTTATTAAGATGAAAAGTAGTAAGAGGATTACAACCATGTGCTCTAACCCAGCATCATCCTCCAGCTAGGAAGCCCTTCTTCACCTCAAGCAAAGCTTAGATCACCCAACACTATGAATGTACACCAAAAAACCAACAACACTTCTCTATAAGATACAAAATTCTAGCTGTTGGATCTCTGTGATGAGGGATCCATATATAGATGATTACAGAGAGGTGAGTCATCTTCTGGGATCTTGATTAGTGTCTTCTCTCTGATAGTTCCTTCTTCCACTTGGATAATGATGATCTCTTACTCATCCCTGGTCGAAAATAGAGAGGCAAGTGTCAGAGGGGAAGCTTCTGGAAGATTCCATGATCTTCCACCTCGTGTTTTTGTCCCTGCCATTTGTCCATTCCTGACCATCGCACCCTACAGAGGAGCAAATTAGTATGCATCACACCTTGTACATTGGGAAGGTGGTATGCATCGCACCCTCTGCATTATGGTCCAGTTTTGACCATTTATGAGCAGTTTTCAGTGGAGAACTTCTGGGAGATGATGTAATCAGTTGACCTTGTTCCTTTAGGAAGTGAAGCAACACTTTTAGGGACTTAGGAGCCCTCAGTTTATGGACATTTATGATTGGGGTTGAAGTGCCGAAAAATGTCTATAACAGTTGCCCCCTAAAGCATGAGGTCGTTAATCTTTTTGATGTCGAGTGAAATGCTTTACTATGAGGATCCGAAGTTTTTCGAGCTGGGAGGTGACCTGTGATAAGATACAATACAATACATTATTTTGAAAAAAAAATTTCATGATCTAGCTGAGGTGGGCATTCCCATGCTCAGCTTTATAAATTCATTTTCATGTACATAGGACAGACAATCG
>APFE030292818.1:97024-113635 GCA_000404065.3 Pinus taeda | reverse complement strand
GGCAAGTGTCAGAGGGGAAGCTTCTGGAAGATTCCATGATCTTCCACCTCACATTTTTTTCCCTACCATTTGTCCATTCCCGACCATTGCATCCTACAGAGGAGCAAATCAGTATGCATCGCACCTTGTACACTGGGAAGGTGATATGCATCACACCCTCTACATTGAGCTTTCAGTATGGTCAAGTTTTGACCATTTATGAGCAGTTTTCAGTGGAGAACTTTTGGGAGATGATGTAATCAGTTGACCTTGTTCCTTTAGGCAGTGAAGCAACACTTTTAGGGACTTAGGAGCCCTCATTTTATGGAAATTTATGATTGGGTTTGAAGTGCCCAAAAATGTCTATAACACTTATTCAACACATTAGCATCATAACATACCAATTGGACCATGATGACCTAAATTGCATACCATGACTTCACAAGGCATGTTTCACCTACTATCCATGCATAACTATAACCAAGACCATACATGCATAACGACTGCATATAGACATATAACACATGAGTACGAAACCATATACACATCATTCTAGCTAGAGTCCAGTCATCACTGCATGACCATATCAACTTCACAAACCATGACCTCATGCATGACAACAACCATTACTCCATTGTACACATTTCCACACGCAACCACCAACATGCATAAGCAATGCCTAATCAATTACACATAAGCATAGACACATGTAGTCGAGTAGAAGCGATCAATTCTTGTAACCAACCTACAAGATCGGTACATGTAATCAAGCATACAAGAATGAAACCTAATATACAAGGATGTAATCAAGTGATATATAACAACATGTAACCAGTCATATACTCATGATAATGCATTCCACAAAATCAATATCAAATTCCTCATGACAACCTTACTACAACCATGATCAACATTATGCAATGCATTAAGCACATGGAATGCAAGTGTAAGAGACACACATGAAATTTGACATGCATGCATCACCAACACACACTGCCCATCTAGTCTAAGGGGTGAATCTGGCTCTGATACCACTCTGTAACACCCTCCTCACATATCTACCCAAGTGACCAACCAACCAAGGTAAACATGCTCCGAGAGGCTACTGTGATTGGATTCAATCTCCTATGTGACCTTAAGGAAGTGGAATCAATGAAACACATCAACCAACTTATCCAAATCAAGAACAAAACCCTCAAGAGACATATCAACCACCCAAACATCTTGTCATGAGGTTTCACTGATGTTCTATACACCTTATTCCTCAGTCGCTCTCATGATATAGGCATGAAAACATTCGAAAACCCAAAGTCACTCTCACAAGCTTGCCTGCAAACCCAATTTTCCAGTGTTATGCTAGTGTCCCCGGGATTTAAGTGACTTTTTCAAGCCCAGATCCTAGGTCACTGCCCAAAATGGACTGATGACTTAAGATCAATAAAATAACAAGGAAACAATGATGCAAAATCAATAACTTAAAAAAAAATACCTTAACCAGACCCCCACTAGCCATGACAGCCATTTCGTCAAACATATCATGAACATGTAACCTGCAAGTGTAAACAACATAATTAAGTGTAGGGATCTCATACTTATTTGAGAATCACCATGAAAAAATTTTCCCTCATTTAATTTGTCACGGTATCATCTACTAGGTCATAGATACATTATCCATCCATTTACAAGTAAAAACATGCTAAGAGCCATATATAGTTGTTGTCATAAAACATACATATAACTTGCATAATAGGGACATAAATATCATAAGAATATCATCCATAAAATCCATATATAATATATATATAAATATATATATATATATCAATACATTTACACATGAAAATCAAGGGAATGAATTTCTCATTAATGAATGCAATAAACCAACCGGAGATGCGACTACCAGGTTCCACTCGACCATAGATTGGCTAAGCCAAGTCTCTCTTCAGCCAATCATCCTCATGCCATATTTCAAGAATGAATGTGGGACTCATAGAACACACCAAAAACAAAAAACAAGCACAGATGCCACTAAATTTTTCCACCTACACCATGAGGAATTTGAGTGCCTCCTAGTCTCTCAGGCTTTACCATAATCCACAGTCTGATCCAAGGATCACTAGGCCCTACACCAAGACACACTCTCCAGGCTTTACCATACATCCCATCCCGGGACTACTAGGCCCAACAGAGATAAATCCACCTCTTGGCTTTACCATATATCCCTCCATTCATCGACAAGGATTCCTAGGCCCACTGAGGCACACAATCTTGGCTTTACCACAACCCACAGTTTGGTTCAAGGGTTACTAGGCCAGTGTATTTACCATGATCCACAATCTATTTCAGGGACCACTAGGCCATGTGTTTGTCATTTCGGAGATCCACCCCGCTCAACTTTGAATCCATCCAGCCATCCCACATCAACCAAATTACGAGAACCCAACTCATTAAGGCTATCAATAAATGGAAACGCTAGGCTGAAGAATACTGTCAGATCTAGAAAAACTCATGTCATGATAGAAAAGAACCACATACAATATTATGCATTCCATATATAGCAAGAAAAATACACATGCAAATTGATACCTATAATGAATCATGTTGTAGCTTCTTGATCATGTCTTTCCCTACTTGATCTTTGCTTCCCCTTGCCTTATTTTCCTTTCTTGCTCCAATGCCAAAGTGCTCCAAGGAAAACTCTAAGTTTCCAACAGTGAAAGAGAGAGAGAAAGAGAATAATGAGAAAGCTCCAAAACTGAACTGATCAATCTTGCCAACTGAACCTCAAAATCCTTTTATCAATGAGGCATCTATTTTCTTCATTTTCCATTATTTTCCTTCATTTTCCTCCTCACATGCAACCTGTGACCTTTCATCTCCTTTTTCTCCTAAGTTCCACTATTTTCATAAATAAATGTGCCAAAAATGCCATTTTTCCTTTCCAAATACTTAGCCATTGACTTTACCAATTTCCTTAGCCATAAACAACCAAATGAACACCCCCTAGGATGTCTTGCCCAACATTCATCTTGGAATACATGTCCCATCAACCGTTGTATTATATATTTTTACATGGAATTTTTACCAGGGTTGTTAAATGGGGATTCTTATGAACAACTTTTTCAATATTTTTAAGACTATTGATTAGATAAAAAGGAAGATTGATTTTCTTGTTAACTTGGAAATGCATCATAAATCTCAAATGATAAAAGAAAACTAACATATATTACATTTCGTAGGTGACCAATCTATAATAAGGAATAATGTATCTTGTCATATATTCATGAGCATCTTTTTTGGAACACCTTTAGTAAATTTCACGACTTCTTCAAGGTCTAATTTTAACAAATGCTTCCAACCATTGTCCTTCAACTCGTGATTTTAAAATCAATTTTCTCCATCAAGAGGCAATTCAGTAGCCCTAGCTACAAAACCCTATCAATTTTGTATCTATAGATACCCTACTTGGGCTTCAACACCTTTGAATGTTTCTCCACATTCCCTTTTCACTTTCTCATCTCCCCCACTAAAATTCTACAAGAAAGGTAGCCACCCTAGCTTATGAAATATACAACTACATTTTGGATATGCTTACAAGATTTGAAACTGTTGGGCTTGCTTATCACTACTAGACCCATTTCTCCCAAAACCTATAAGGACAAAGAATCAAGAAATATAACATTCACACTATATCCTTGTTGCTATAATCAACCACACTAGCTTATAGAAAACACATAGCAGGGTGCAAAAATGACATTTTTAGAATTTGGAAGTTGGAATTAAAAATCATGAATTCTACGAACTCTGCAGTCTAATAATGAAATGTTTAATCACATTATGTTGCATTAAATTGAGAAATGGTGGGAAAATTAGCATCATTTCTCAACATGATTTTTGCTTCCATCACATTATTACCACTATATGCAAAAAATATTGTGATTGGGATTGAGTTGTTAAGTCACCATGACGAGGTAAGGTGAAAAAATATAAAATTTGAATGTGATAATGAGAGGAAGTTGGATAGATGAAGGATTAGGACCATAGGTAGAAGAAAGGATAGGATTTTTAAAGGATTATTAAGACATACATTCAAAAATGAAGTAGAACGATTACTTTTTCATTTTATACAAATTTCATTCTTTAGAATAACAATTATATTAAAAATATATTACCTCATATTTTAATTTGAAACTATAACATTTTTGAGCTGAAAAGTTATTGGAGAAAATGTTGATGATGCCTTTAGATACTATCTGCTACTGATGAAAAATTGATAGAAATGTGGATCCACAATCCAATAATTTCATGACAACATTGCATGAAATTCTTTGCAATTTTTTTCATTCTAATTTGTGATTATGATATCTCCGAAACCATTAATTTAAAAAATTGTGGATCTAATAGATTCCAAAATATCTTCCAACACTTTGTATCCCAAAACCTAAAAACTAGAATTGATCCTAAGCACTGAGGTATTTATAAAACAGTAAGTAAATTGAATAACGATGACCTATGTAGTGTTTATTAAGCTGCCAAAATAAGGACTAATCAATTTACAAAATCTAGAAAAATTTTGTAGTTGAAGAATTTGTGGTTGCTTGGAACTTCACTTTCTAGCAACCTGGTTTCCAAAGAAAGTTCTTATTAAATTGCACCACAAAAGTTGTTTTCATTATTATTCTTATTCTTATTATTATTATTATATGATATATATATATATTCTATATATATATATATATATATATATATATATATATATAGAGAGAGAGAGAGAGAGAGAGAGAGAGAGAGAGAGATGAAGAGGAGGAGAATTCCTCTTATCCACAATATCCATCTTAGATTGTTGTGACAAATTGTTGATGAACTCTTCTTTGGTAAAAGGATTTTGATTTTTCTTTAACATATGACCATGTACTAGAAACGGATTCATTTTTCATCAATATTTTTAATTCTCACTGATCCATTATCAAAAAATCCCATAATTTCATTAAGTCCTAACCAATGGGTAGTGAATTTGCCTTAAAAGAATTGAATTTGGAATAAAAAAACAGGAGCTTGATCACCTACTTAAAATTGTTTTTCTTCAAAAGTTTATCAAGGCATTTCATTCTTTGCTACTAAATGAATGTAATACATTGAATGGATTATTTTCATATCTCATACAACTCATTGAGTTGAGTCATCCCTTTTTTTGTGCTTTTGAATGATTCAAACCAAGTTTTTTTGCATTCAATAGGTCTTATGTAGAACTGAATTAGAAGCATGACTTGTTTCCCATATACCAATTCATATGATGAAAATCCAATTTTATTTCGCTAGGTGGTCTTATATTCCCACAATGCTTCTTGAAGTCAATCAACCTAATCGTTATGATGAAGTTGAATTGTTTTGGTGAGAATAACTTCTAGAACCTTGTTGATTGAATCCAATTTCCCATTGGCTTGTGGATGATATGGGGTATATTTTGAATGCTTGATATAGTATTTTTGCATAATATTGTACACAATATTTGATGTAAATTTTGCACCTTAATATGTAACAAGTTCCCTAGGTACACTAAAACGCATAAATATATCTTAAATAAAAATTATACTATTGATTTTTAATTACATCTAAGGAGAGGTTTAACTTCAACCCACTTAGTAATTAGTACATATAAAAATGCACCTTTTCTTTCTTGAAGTTGGAGTGATAGGTCCCACAAATTCTAGAGCTCATTTATTAAAGGCTCGATAAGTACCTAATGAAGTAGAGGCATCTCATCATCTAGTATTGGTCAACCCATGTGTTGAAAATTGTCATAGCTCCTAAAGTATTGTTTTGCATCCCTAAAGAGAGATGTGAAATAATACCTTAGGTGTAAGACTTTATAGGTTGTTCTCTTTTGTGCAAAATGTCCTCTGCAAGGTTCATCATAACATGCTTTTAAAATGTCAAATACTTCATCTTCTCGTGCACATTGTTGAAGCATGAAATAAAGTCCAATATGAAAGAGATCTCCTCCAATCCAAGGATATGTGGCACTTGACCTTATGATGTTTTTCTTTTCTTTACGTGACAAATGACGAGGTAACTTCCTATAGCCCAATAATTGGAAATATCCATAAACCAAGGAGTTTTAGTAGAAATTGCAAATAAATGTTCATGTCAAAATATGCAACTAAAATTTCTTTTCCAAGTCTAAAATGGTTATATTAAATTCTTGTAGTAAAAGGATCCATCTAGTTATCCTACCATTGATGTTTGGTTTTTTCATTAAATATCAAATGGTAGAATGATTAGTATGAATAAAAGTCTCAAAGCCTATGAATAGTGCCTAAATTTATTTATGGCATGTACTACTGCAAGAAAATCGTTTTTAATTATTGTATAGCTCAACTCTATAGGTGTTAAACTCTCACTTACAAAATAAATTGAATATTAGATTTGAAATTATGTTTTCCCTAAAATTACCCCTAAATTTCTATCTAAAGCATCAATAGATATATGAAAGAAAGAGATTAGTTTGGTTCTCTCAAAAGAGGTGCTTCAAAAAGTTTCCTTTTTAATGTATCAAAGGAAATTTAACAAGAAATATTCCAAAAAAATCACTATTTTTAGAAATCAATTTAAATAATGGTGAGGCTACCTTTGTATAATTTTCTGTGAATCGCTTGTAATACTGTACATAGCCCAAGAAACATTTCACGTCTTTTTTAATTTTGACTATTGGAAGTTTAGAAATAACTTTATTTTTGTTAGATCAACCTTGATTCCCACACATGAAATACAGTGTCCAAAAATGATTCCTCGATAACTAACATGTGACATTTCTTGTGACTTATTGAAAGATTAGATTTTTGGCATCTAATAAGATTTTTTTCAATATTTTTCAAGGTTTCCTTAAAATAATTTCCATAATATATGAAACTATTCATATATGTTTATAGACAATCATAAATAAATTCAAATAACATACCTAAAACAACTCATTGAAAAGTAGCAAGAGCATCAGATAACCCAAAGGGTAATACTCTATAAGCATAAGTCCCCCATGGTCATGTGAATGTTGTTTTATCCTGACCTTTTTGCATGATTTGAATTTGACTATAATTGGTAAACCATCAAGAAAGGAAAAAAGTTTTTTCCTACTAACATATCTAAAACTTGATCTATGAATGGAAGAGGGAAATGGTCTTTTAAGGTAGTTTTATTCAATTTTCTATAATATATGCAAACAGTTATTTACCATCCTTTTTAGGAACAGTTACCAAAGGTAATACCCATTGAATATCATAAACGGGGTACGTTAAAGTTACAATCTATAATTTATGTAATCTCTATTTCATCATTTCTTTTAAGATAAGGTTCATACGTTTTTCAGGTTGTGTAACTACTCTGGTATTTTCCTCAATATAAATATGGTCAAAACAAGTATTAGGATTAATTCCTTGCACATCAATGTACTCCCATGCAAATGCACTAGAATGTGTTCGTAGCATTTGAATTAATTGTGACTTTTTAGACTCATCAAGTTTAGATTTATTATTCAATTTTTTTCCTTGATTAGTCACTACAAGAGTGCTACTAGATTTTAATATTATTATTAAAGACATAGAATCAAATGATGATAACATATTTTTTATTTTACAATTTTCTTGAAAAAAATTATCCAAGATATGAGTATAACAAGATTGACCTCAAATATATTGAGAAAAATCTATGTTATTAATGAAATTGGTAATTTGATATTTTTAATATCTTCTTTGAAACTCATATCTTGTGTGATTGTTAAAACAAGTTGTATTACTTCTCCACTTTCATTCATATATTCAATCCATTGTGAATTGTCAATTTTAAATATTGATTTTGTAGGTGGATATAAAGTGAATTTATTAACTCAATTTCCATTTGAGATAGTCATATCACCAAACCTAAAACTATTGAATGCATTGGTTGTAATTAACCATAGTCTCCTTAAGAATAGTCAATGACCTCGCAAATTAGTTTTAGGTGTTAAAACTATAAAAGAAATTTGATTTTCCCATGAATATAAAGGAACCACAACATCTTGTGAGACTCATTCTAGTTTTATTGTAGATCTATCTATTAATTGTAAAACCATAGGTGTGTGAGAAATATTATTTAATTGAATATTATCCATTATGTTTTTTCCATTACATTAATTGTTTCTCTTAAATATATTAATGTGTTTGAAATTTCAATGTTAACAATGGGACCACCTAGATCAAGATAATTTTCAATAGAAACTTTTCCTATCATTGTATCTGCCAATTTGCCAATAACATGAACTGTTTGTGGGTCTTTTTTTCTTTCTTCTTGCTTTTTTTAATACATAATTCCCTTAATGTTTTTGAATAAATTGAAATATGTCTAATTTCTTGTAGTAAAATAAGCTGAATACATACATTCTTCAATTCATCTAATAGATCATATTAAGATTCTATTAATTTCTTATCTAATTTAAACCTTTTTAGAAACGAAGGGACTTGAGAAGTTGACATTTGATATACTAGAGGAATAGAAAAAAGTTTGTTTTGTTGAATTATTTTTTATTTGATTAGGACATCCCTCTTCAATTTGTTCTTCAATGATAATAGGAGGATATTTATGAAGTACTTTCCTCATCTATGATGAATATCATTAACTTAAAGAGGGGTAATCATATAGGTTGGAAAATTTTCTAGCTCAGTATTGTAAGAGGGTTGATCTACTTTATTATTGAGATTTGGAAAAGGTTGTGCAGGTAGTTGAGTAGGTCTTGTAGAAAGTTGAGTTGAGGGAAATTGTAATTATTTTGTTTGAGGAACTTGTGGTTGTGGAGATTGATTAGGATACAATTATTGGACTTAAGGTGAATATTGTAGAACTTATGGATTTTTTGTGTGGATACTATGGATATTGGGGTATTGTTGAGGATATTGTAGAAAATTAGGCCTGCCTCCATAAGCTAACCCTCTCCATCCTTTTGGTCAAGGCTGGTTCTAATTTTTTGTGGTGACCAAGTTTTCCAAGGCATAGTGGTGTTCCAATTATGATTTGGACATTGTTAATAAGGATTAAACTATTGTGCGAGGCCCTGAGAAACATATTTGTCATGATTTCCAAGGTCTTCTTGGTGCAACATAAAAGAGTTGTATTGTGGCTTCATTGTCTCCTTGAAAGAATTCTTTTAGTATTGGTAAATATGGGAAATATCTTGTTGCATCATTTTTTACACAAATAGTGCAAATGTCAATATAATTTAAAGGAAATTCACACAAGGATGCTTCTTTCTACATTTTGGACAAAAAAATAACAATGCTACATTTCCTGCTTCTTGTTTTTATTTGATTTTCAAGGTATCTAATTGTTCACTAATACTACAAAGAATATATGTTTTAAATTTTTCTCACAAATTAAAAAATTTATCTCTACTTACCTCACCAAATACTAATTTGTTGACTCTAAAGATGGTATCTCTAGGTCCTTTCCATACTTAGCCTTTCCTCAATAAATATTCTTGCATAATTCACAGATTTATTGAAAAATTAATTGATACACATCTCCCTTATCAATAAGATTCATCATATATATCCATTCATTTATAATTCCTCGGAGTAGAAGAATTTTAAGAGTATGCACATTTAAATTTTGTTTCTTAGCTCTTTTTACGTCATAATGAAATCTTTCTACATAATCTTCAAGAGGCTTATCTTCCCTTTGTGACATTTTAAATATTTCTTCCCACAAATCGTGATTATACAATGATATTTATATTTATAAAAAAATAAATAAATAAATAAAGATGAAAAATATATCAAAATGACATATAACAATTAGAATTAAATTTCCCCAAGGAGTTGGATCCAATGGTGGAGAGTGAAGAGTTTTTCACCATTGGGTGAGGTTCATTTCCCATAAGGGATTAAATTAGATCTATTGGTGCACCTTGAGGTAGTGGTTGAATGTGTGCTTGCACCTAGAAGGATTATATTAAATGATCTCATGACATGTGAACACATAAGTAGATAAAATTCCACCCCTATGTCCTCCTTAAATTTTAAGTTAAAAGAACTTAGCTTGAGTGGTTTGGTGAACAATTTGTTTCCCAAACTACTTGGGTTCAAATCTCCAAAGTGACAATTTTTTTTAAACTAGGGTCAAATTCCACCTTGGACACCTCAGATGAACGAGATGGTGATATCATTAAATTCCTCTTTTTGAGAGGACCAAAATTGACCTAAAGATCACCCTATTGGAAAAGCAGAAGTTGATTTTTGAATTATTTTATCCACTCATGTATATTGGAATAGGTCGGCCCTAAGCACATGTACAATTGGATAGGTCAACCTCAACATCAAGTGGACCCTCAGGGAATCATATCAATATAAGGTACCTCAAACTCATTTGGACACATTAATCAAGCCATCTTCCACTCTCTTCTATTGTCTTCGTTCACACAGGTGGGATGGAGGAAGTTCGCTCAAGGGTCTGAAATTAAAGGGGTGAACCTTGCATGGATCTAGGGTTTCTGTTTCTCGGTTGCACGCACGTAGTTGGGGATTTATTTCCTTCGAAGAACATACACAATGGATAAGGGAGTGTCCAGGAAGTCTCAGACGCTCGCATAGAATCCTGAAGGGAGCATCCAGGGTTTTTGAAGCAGATTGGACTGTGTTGGTCCCAGAACACACACACACAGTGAGTGGTCAAGGGTGCCTCTGTGAAGCCCCAGCCACTCGCAAAGTAACTAGGAGTGTCTGGGGGTTTGGAGCAGTTTTGTGTGTGATTTTTCCTAGATGCATGCATCTATTCTTCCTCGGAGTGTTCAAGGTCAGACATAGAGGCTCACACATAGTGGCTAAGGGAGTGTCCAGGAAGTTTTAGTCACATTCAATCTGCTTTCTAGAAGTGTCCAGGGTTTTAATCTAGGATTTGACATTTTCCTTCAGTTGGATTCAATGGTATGATGGATAAAGGGTTCTCTCTTTTGTTCTATTGTTCTGTAGTTTTGTAGTCTGCTTCTATTTTGTAAATTTTTGCTACAAGTTTATGTATTGGGATCATTGTACTCTCTGCTGAATTTTTTTATGAAGATCTAATAAAGAAAAATATTTGAAAGGGTTTTACCCCTTATGGGGTTTTTTCCTGGTCTTGGACCAATATGTTGTCTCTTATGGTTGTGTTGTTGTCTTCTTTGTCATTGCATATATTGTTCCATCTTCAATTACAGTTTATGATTAGATACATTGCTAATAATTGAATGCATTGTTAAGTGAAGATGTGAATTTGTCTAAATTAATTGATACAACATAGGACAATATAAAAAATTAACATGGGATCAAAGCCAATGTGAAATACAATCCCAAGAGAAGACAAGCATTGAAGCCATGATTATTGGAAAGAATATTGTCTAGTTAAAGTCAATATGTCTTCCTCTACCTTCAAGGAGCATGAAAGGTTAGGTGACGCATCAAACTTTGTTGCATGGAAAGTCAGGTTGTAGATCATAGCTGAAAACAATAATGTGTTGGAATACATTCAAGGAAGGATGCCCAAGCCTCCGAAAAATTCTTCTGCTTCCCTAAAAAGTAGGTACAAGAAAGGTGAGTCCAAATCAAAGCAAATTATAGTTGATGGTCTACAAGATAATTTACTTGCATATGTTCAAAATTTAAGAAAGTCTAAAGACATGTATGACAAGATAATTTGCATGTATGAAATCAAAAAGTTGAAAGAGATCGTCACCTTGAAAGATCAACTCAAATAAACCAATATTAACAAAGGAGAATTTGTTCAATACTACATTATGAGGATATATTTCCTTAGAGATCAACTGCAAAGAGTTGGAGAAAATGTGCATGACAGGGAACTAGTAGTTGTGATTCTTAGAGGTATCCCTCCTATTTGGGAAACCTTCTTTACTACAATAAGCAACAACAATTTCCTACCATCATTTGATGAAATTGTTGGGGATCTTACTCAAGAAGAATCAAGGATGATAGCAAGAGGAAGGATTCAAAAGCACAAAGAAGGAGAGCTCGTTGCATATATCACTCATGACAAAATGAAGAAGGGGGGGAAATTGGGTCCATCAAGGAACCCTCCTTCTCAAAATGAAAAAGGAAGAAATGACATATATGTATCTCATATTGAATTCTATAATTGTCACAAGAAATGTCATTATGCTCGAGACTGTCCCGAGAAGAGAAAAGGCCACATTACAACACCAGAAGCAAAAACAATAATAAAGCAAGAAAAGGAAATCAAAGAAATAAACACGATAGAAGATATGAAATAAGAAGAAGGTATTCCTCAAGTGACCATGAAGAAGATCATCCTCCTCAAAATAAATCAAGGGTTCCTAGATATGAAAGTAATGACGTAAATAAATATGAATACATTCGTATTTCTGGCATTACTAGTTCTTCTCCACTGGATTCGTGGGATAGTTGGTTGGTTGACAGTGGGGCCACTCATCATTTCTCTGGATACAAGTAAGTCCTCTCTAATCTAGTGGAGAGGGAGACTAAGCTGAAGATCATTCATGGAGACAACTACACTCATCCTATGAAAGGTTTTGGTTCTATCAAATTGTAGTTGAATTATGGTGAATCAGTTCTGTTGCATGATGTTATGTATGTGTCAGGATTGTTGAAGAATTTGATATCTATATCCGCATTGGAAGATAAAGGGATGAGGGTTTCATTCATCAAAGGAAAAGTTATGACTTGGTCTGTTGATTCACCTATGAGAGATGCACTCACATTAGGATCAAGATTTGAAGGACTCTATAGAGTCACTGGAAGGCCACTTCTAACATTGGTTCATAATACTAATCATCTGAGTGAGTTGTGGCACCGCATACTGGCTCAGCTACACTATGATGCTCTTCCGAAATTGAATAAATTGGTCTCAGGTATTCCTGATGTTCAAGCCCATCATGATGGAGTTTGTTGAGGTTGTGCGAGTGGAAATAAAACAAGGGGACATTCCCCTCTAGTGAGAACAAGACAAATCACATCCTCCATCTCATTCCTTCTGATATATGCGGTCAGATGCCTATGCATTCTATTGGTGGTCATATCTAATTCATCACCTTCATTGATGACTTCTCAAGAAATACATGGATATAATACCTAAAGCACAAGGACAAATCCTTTGAAATGTTCAAGAAATTCAAATCTTTGAATGAAAATCAAACAGGGAATATAATGAAAGTATTCAGGTTTGACAATGGAGGGGAATACATGTCAAACAAATTCATAGCATTTTGCAAGAAAGAAGGGATCAAGAAGGAAACAATTGTACCATATACCCTCGAACATAATGGTTTACCAGAAAGGAAGAATTTTCTATATTAGAAGTTGCTTGTGCCATGCTCCATGTTCAAAAGGTGCCAAAATTCCTTTGGGCAAAAGCCACACGTGTTGTTGTATATGTTAAAAACAAGGTGCCTCATTAAGCATTAGAAAAGAAGGACCCCAAAGAAATATTCACAGGTGTCAAACTTGATATTAGCCATCTTTGTGTATTTGGATGCCTCGTATATTTTCATGTCTTGAAGGACAAAAGGAATAAGTTGGAAGCTACAGGATTAAAAGGTAAGTTTTTGGGTTATTGTGAAAATTATAAATCATATAGAATATATATTCTTGGTCAAAGGAAGGTCGAAATTAGTAGTGATGTAACATTCGATGAAGATCCAACTCTTGGAAAAGCAAGAGACCTTCCTCCACCTCCTCCTACCAAGAAGGAGAATGATGACTGGGATATTCTTTATGGTCCTTCCGTGCCCAAGTCTGATATTGTTGATGATCCCATGGAGCCTATGGATCCTTTAGCTCCTCTTCCAAGTGATCCTCCTACTAGGAAGAGACCACTTTAGATTCACAGATATCCTACAAAATGTTGAAAGAAATGTTCCCACTCATAGACCATTTAGATAAAGGAAGAAACCATGTAGGTATAGGGGATATGTTGCATCCATGAGCACTATGATTCAAGCCGAACCATCCTCATTCAAATAAGTTGTAAAATATCAAGTTTTGAAGGATTCTATGGCAGATGAATATGAATCGATTGTGAAAAATGATATATGGGATGTTGTACCAAGTCTGAATGGAAATTTGTTGTGAGTTCAAAGTGGCTATACAAGATCAAACTATGGAATTGATGGAAGAATTGAGAAATATTAATCAAGGTTCATAGCTCAAGGATTATCTCATAAAATGGGAGAATATTATGATGACATATTTTATCCTATGGCTCGATATACAACCATCCGTTTGATAGTTTCCCTTACTACTAGTCAAGGGTGGACTCTTCATCAGATGGATGTAAAGACCAAATTCCTTCATGGCATGTTACAGGAAGAATTATATGTTAAACAACCATAGGGATTTGAAGTGGAAGATAAAAGAACACATGTTTGCAGGTTGAATAATGCATTGTATGGTTTGAGGCAAGATCCTCGAGCTTGGTATGCACACATTGACAATTATTTAATGAAGCTAGGATTCACAAGAAGTGATGATGATCCCAACCTCTACTTCAAGGTAGTCCAAGGTATGACATTGATTTAAGTTCTATATGTTGACAATCTATTCTTGACAAATAGTGAGCCTATGATGATCTAGTGTAAGAGGGAGCTAGCCTCTGAATTCGAGATGAAGGAACTTGGTCTCATGCACTACTTTCCAAGTCTTGAGGTGTGGCAAAGGCCTAGTGAGATTTTCCTTTCACAAGGAAAATAAATAGTGAAGTTGTTGGAAATATTTGGAATAACTGAATGAAAATCCATGGATACACCAATGGAAATGAATTTCAAGAAGTTATGTGGAGAATCTGTAGGACCTGATTTGGAAAATCCATTCGAGTATAGAAAATTGATTGGATCTCAGATGTTCCTTGTGAACACCAGTCTAAACATATGTTATGTAGTAAATACATTGAGTCAATTCATGACCAAGCCCCACCATGCACATTGGATCATTTCCAAACACATATTGAGATATTTCCATGGGTCGATCACACTTGGTCTAAGATATTATGTCAGAGATGTTAAACTTCATGGATACATTAATGTTGATTGGGCAGCAAATGTTATCGACACAAAGAGTACATCTAGATGTTGTTTTAGTCTTGTATCTACCATGATATCCTAGATGAGCAGGAAACAAAATTTTGTAGCTTTGAGCACTACCAAATAAAAATACATTGCCACAAGCATGGCTAGTTGCGAAGCAGCTTAGTTGAGGAAGCTCTTTGGAGAGATATTTGAGCAGGTCCTAGACACTATAGTGATATATTGTGACAACAAGAGTGGGATTTGTTTGGGGAGAATCCTATGTTTCATGGCAAGTATAAGCACATGGAGATTAAATACCACTTTATTCCAGACATGGTGTAAACAAGAGCTGTTAGATTCCATCACATATCACCAGATGAGAAAATTGCAGATATTCACACCAAGACATTACCGAAAGGAAATTTCTTGGTATTTAGAGAGCAGCTTGGACTGGTGGTTGTGTCCACTCTAGATAAGGGGTCATGCTGATCAAGAAAACTAAGCCAACTATTCCCTTCCCACCTCGTTTGAGCTCCTAGGGTGATGAATTAAGATAAAAGGCTCTTGTGGTTGAGGGATCTTTGGACAATAGGGTAGTCCCCTATCTTTTACCCATAGGTTTGGAGATTCTTCTCCCCTATCTTCATAGGTTCAAAGATGTTTCTCCCCCATCTAGTCTATGAAAAGTATACCCCAGTTGGCATCATACCCTCAAGCAAGGTTTTTTGGGAATACCACTCCCCGTTTGGCCAATAGGTTGAGAGTGTACTTGTGGTGTACAACCCAATTTGATTATGATGCAAGTGTTCTACCACATGACTATTGAGATTCATTGATGGGAATATCAGTAGGAAATAGGATTGGCTTGATACTTTCTCCCCTTTTGAGATTCCAGGTTGAGAATGAGCTCCTCGATGAGATTCTAGGGTCGAAGATGTGCTCCCCTGTATGATTAATTATCCTACTGCTTGATATGGATGGAATCTATTGCTCCTCGATTCTTATTCTTTTATATTCAAGAAAAATTCAACAGGTAGAGTTGAGCAGAGATATCCAAAGCATGACGAAAAAATGACAGGATGATGTGATGAACAATAGACAAATATTGGCAGGTGGAAAGCTCCTAGTTGAGAGGGTGTTAATTTTTTGCAACTAGGGTCAAATTCCACCTTGGACAACTTAGATGACTGATATGATGATTTCATTAAAATATTCTTTTTGAGGGGACCAAAATTGATCTAAAGATCACCCTATTTGGATAATCAGAAGTTGATTTTTGAATTATTTTATCCACTCCTATATATTGGAATAGGTCGGCCCTAAGCAAATGTACAATTGGATAGGTCTGTTGCAACATCAAGTGGACCCTCATAGAAGCCTATAAATAGAATATACCTGTTACACTGAAATTTGTCACCAAGACTATCTACAGTTTATATGGCCCCATCAATAGCCATATTGTCCTCCTTGTCAAGCCCCATACCTCTGCTCTTCATGTCAAAACTTCAAAAAGAGAGAAAGTCACTTAAAAACATGTTTATCTCTGGGTACGCAGGTTCTCTCTACCTTGCCTGCGTGTA